>QLOK01009121.1:0-10641 GCA_003313805.1 Tricholoma flavovirens
GGGTCCTTGACCAAAGAGAAAGCGAGAACCGACCGTCCCTCTGAGGAGCGGTCCCCCTAGTAACCTGGTACATATCCACAGGGAACCGCCTGGGGATTATCTGGACAGCCACTAGTGGTACGAAGTAGTGTACTGCCACCAGCCCTAGCAGGGCCATCCACACTGGCCCCTGCCCAACCTAGCCGAATGGATGAAGGGCTTGCAGACTCTGATCCCGACCCAACCAGTGGCTGGGGTGATGTACCCATCACCCAAAAACTCACTCCAGGCCAAAAGAGGGCCCTGAAGATTAAACAACGGGTTGAATTGGGGATTCCTCCAAGAGGGTTCAGAGGGGGAAGGTCCTCCAACCAGTTTGCAGTCATCGTGAGTTTCTCATGGCAAAAGAAGAAGTCCAGAAGCATCAGTGACAGCACTGACAATGTTTCTGAGGATGACCCTGACCCTGTATTGTCAGCGGGTCTCCGAGCTCAGAGAATTATCTCTGAGATGCCAGTATCTCAGATACCTTTGTTACCCAGCTCAGGGGTCCCTGACCACAAGCAAACCATCAAATTCATGCCCAGCCTGGAGCATGGAGCAATGATCACAGAAGTGTTCGAGGGCATGTCTTCAACCCAACCAGTTGATGACCTTCCCCTCAATGACCTAGGATTGGCCAACAAGGATGAGCCCAAGGACGATTCTACTAGGATGTAGAACATCCCTCGTAACAACAAAAAAGACAGCTGCCTTCTGCCATCAGCTGAAGCCAAAAGGGGAGGGTGTTGTGATCTGGACTCTATTTATATTTGTTCTACTCTACAATACTTTACATGAAATATATGTTATTCATGTTTGGGTAGTGTGAAGTCTAAAAAGACCTCCCCATGACTCACTACACTTTCCCACTCATCTTCAGCAAAAAAGGCACCACCATCTTTCAAATCAGATTCAACAGTGGTGTGGGCAGAGCCGCTCTTCTTGGGTGAGTCATTCTTCACATCTTTAGCAGGCTTGGGGCACTTATTCTTAAAATGTCCCTTCTCTCCACAATTCCAGCATACACCACAAGGTTTACAGTCCCATTTTACCTTCCCACTTGACAACACTGACATAGCCTCATCTTTGTCATCAGCCTTCACAGATTTCCCAGCCAAATGCTGGGAGCACTGGGAAATGTTGCAATCATGTTCCTCAGAGATCAAGGCAATCAACTGATCGGAATCAATAGTCTGTGATGCCAAATGCAGCCTCGTGTTTGCAAGCAGACTCGATGCAAAATTGGAGAGGTGATAGGGAAGGGAAGTGATAATGGTGGAGTGATAATTCTTGTCATCGACAACGACACTGTAAGTGGCCAGCTTTTCCTTCTCGACCCATAGTTCATCCAGAAACTCATGAACATTGCCCTTATCAGGGCACTTCGAGTCCATGAAACATGAACACAACTCAGCCTGGGCAAATGCGCCCTTCTGGGTATATTCCTTGACGATCAGATCCCATCGATCTTTCAGGGAATTCTTCACATGAACTCGGATTAAAGTGGAGTCAGGGATATGGTGAGTAAGCAAAGCTTTTGCAGAACATTCATCTTTCAACCACTGGTTACATGCAGCTTCTTCATTGGCTGTAGGAGGTGAGCTGAGGGTTGGCTCAGCAGCCATGCCATCAAAATGGCCCCAGAAGCCTTTCGCATCAATCACCTCCTGGAAACAGATGGAAAATGCTGTCCAGTTCAAAACTGTGGGTAAGAGCTTCAGGACTGACAATGGAAGGATATTGGTAGTGGTAAGTGCTGTTGTGGTAGACATCAGTTAGATAGCAAGCCAGGGCCCATAACCTGTAAGAATAATTGCAGCAGTTGAACTAAGAATAAATACTCAGTGTTTGCAAGTAGCCAAATGACTATATTAAATCACCTAAGAATAAATACTACAGGTAAACTGAGTATGTATTGTAGACATAAAGTAAGTAACGAGTCTCACCTTAGTGTTTGCGAGTAGCCAAATGACTGAGGGGAGACAACACGACGAAACACTACAAATATGTTGAGTCGGAAATAAGCTAAAAATAGCCAAACAAAATGCAAAGGCTCTCAACGAGAGCAGTAAAGATAAGTAAACTACAAGAATGTAGAAAGAACAATAAAAAGCACATCAATACATACTTGTGGCATAAACGAGAGATCCAGGAGAATTTAGGTTGCATTTGGCGAGTGCGTGAATGATACCATATCTGGTAATTCGGCATTCGGGCGTCGGCAACCTTGGTAATCCAATACTAGGGCAGCCCGGGTCTGAAAGATACATGGCCAGATTTTAAACTTCCTCTCGACCTCTGTACGCAAGTCAACAAGCGAAGGGAAGGTAAACTTCAAGCTAGACATTTAGATGATGTCAGGGCTCCAAGAAAGGCAAAACTGTGACGGTTCTCAAAACATTTAGCTGACTAATTCAAAGGTTGCCGAGGTGCCGACACAGCCACATTTACAAGTTGTGCCAGTCATTGAGGCGTGGTAATTAGTCTAGTTCAATATAGTGGTGGCGTGGCTTGTGGGGTCATTCGGTCAATTCGGTGATATTTGAGTGTGAAAACCCGAACGGAAATGTTCGGACATGATGTCATGTAGTCACGTTCTTACTTTTTTCTTGGACATCTCCCATCACATGGCTCGACAGCGTGAGACGCGTCTTGATAGCCCTGCACACTCATGGCTTTCGCTGGAAGGACGGACTCGAGTTCGCGGCATCATTGAAGAGCACATTCCACAATGGCGATCTGGACCGCGTGATTTCCAGGTTGACTGCTGGGTTCATACCCTCGAGAGAGTTCCTGTGATACTTATTGCTCCAACTGGTGGTGGCAAAACAGCTGCATTCTATGGACCCATCTTAATTTACCAGCATTTAATTCAGAACCCTGTTCCTGGCATTCCTAAACCCCCACCTCATCCGGTAGCTCTCATCGTGACACCACTGATTGAGCTAGGAAACAACCATGTGAGTTTTACTTCTGTTTGCATATATCCTGAAGGAACCCACCTAGAACATAATTGAAGGTTCGGGAAATAGAGGCACTGGGCTTGACGGCAACTTCTGTCAATGCTGATACTTTGTATGCTGCATCTCAAGAAGGGCGGGACCTTCTGAAAGAGATCGGCTCTTGCATGTGGTCTATTGTTGTACTCTCAGCAGAAAGGTTGACCTTGAAGGATGTGGACAATCTTGTTCGCAACGAGAACTTTCATAACAATGTTGTTCTTCTTGGAATAGATGAGGCACATGTCTTGATTCCGTGGGGGAAAGAGTTTCGCCCGGCATATCATCAGATTGGTCTCATGCTAAAAAGATTGCCTAGCCACATAGCAGTGGTAGCAGCTACTGCTACACTTGCACCTGGTTGTGATTATGATGCCTTGTGTGGAGCATTGGGCATCAAACAGGATAGACTGCACTGTATCCGCTTGTCATCGGAACGACCAAATGTTCGAACTGTCTTCAGCGAGCTCAGCCATGGACTAAATGGTTATCAGTTTCCTGATATTTCTTGGCTATTCAACTGTGGAGTCAAGGCAGTGGTGTACTGTCAAACTTTGGAGATGGGATTTCGTGTCACGCTATACGGCTGGAGTTTGTATCCACCAGGTGTCAAGCGCTTGGAGCATGTCCGCCTCTGGAATTCCCTTACTTCACACAGTTACAACTCCCAGAGCCTTCAACTCTTTCAAGACAATCCAGATACGTCGGTAATTGTGGCGAGTATTGCATTTGGGATGGGGATGAACGTTCCAAATATTACGCACGTCATCAACCTTGGGATTCCTGAAACTTGTGATGCACTAGTACAGCAGAACGGCCGTGCAGGGAGGGACCTTGTCAGCGAAGCTTGCGCATGGACCTATGTTGAGTCTGCAGTACTAGCTGCAGTTGATGAGACAATACAATCTTATCGCGATTACATTGTGCACGTGCATCACAAATATCCTGTTGAAAAGTCGGAAGTTGTGGCCGACAACGCCGAATCACCCCACACGCTGCGCCACTGTTATTTTAAAGCAGACCTTATATCAAACAGATCGACTATCATCTGTTATATTAGGTCAGCAACGGAGACTACGCGGTAATAGTGTGTTGGAAGTTGCGGTCTTTGAAAATGTGGGAAAAAAACTTTTACCGCACCTCATGACTGGTTTGGAGTCTGGAGTAAAGTATGTAAAAACAAAAAGAAATGAAAATGGTATAATCTTCTATCTTCTTCACCCTGGATTACAAGGTTAGATCTATAAATAGAAAGATGCCAGATATTGATCTAATCCATCAGTCTGGCAGATCTGGTAGAATTGGCCAACCCTACTGTGCTATATCTTTCATTAGCAGAGGATGTATAAGAATTTGACATGTCATACTAAAGATTTAGCTTATCAGGCCTTGTATAATAGTCTAATATTATCATTTCCTCCTTGTTTTCCTGATGCATGAATTCAGCCATTTATGTCAGGAAATTCACATTTCAGCATTTAAATGGCTGAAATTCATATCCTGCTGGTTTCACAGTGACTGTCATTCAAGTTGACCATGAATTCCGTAACGAACTTGTTGAAGGTGGCACCAGCACCAATATAATGGAGTTACTAACTTGGACACACGCTTGTCCACTGGCATACTTGGTACTTACCAGGTTCTGGTTCTCCCGTGTGAAGTTTAAACCTTGTGTCGACGGTAAACGTTAAACCTTCGAATGCAACGGAAGAAATAAAGACGGAAACCTCCTCCACGATATTCTTCAACCCTTCACCCCACTACTCAAAGGTAAACATCCGATCCGCGACTCCAACCAGCGCACCCCCAACCCAACTCCCCATCTTCCTCCATTCTCTCCAATCACTCCCATGCGCATCCCGCCCAATTCGAGACCCATAAACTGCCATCGCGATCCCAAGCACAAGCACCGCACCAGCAAGCATCGTCCTCTTCTCTGCCCGCGACAACGGATTCTTCCGCAACTGGCGTGGTCGCCTCTTCTCCCTCTCCTTACCCGCTCCTTTCCTTGCCCTCCCTTTACCTCGCTGTTTCCGATTCACTTTTGTCCTCTTCTCGCTCCACCATGCCCACCCATTTGCCTCTTCCTCTGACGTCCAGCTAACATCGACGTCGACGTCCTCATCCTCTTCGATATAAGGATACACCACTAATTCGGGATGCCCGACCATTGCTTCTGCCTCGTCGTCGGCAAGCTGCTCTTCCTCCCACTCGTTTGCTCCCGTCGCAGCGGCGTTAGACGATAGTTCAGGTTCACGCCACGTATACACGACACTCTGTGGACCCATAATGGTTGACAATGCCAGATCTGGGTGGGTAGGTGGGTAGCGTTCATAGAGGGAATCGGCGTGTGTGAGAAGGGAAGAGAGGGTCATGAGTGGGGGACCCGTGCCTGTTGACGACCTCTTGCTAGAGGGAGTTCTGGGAAGAGTCGTTAGGGCAGTGGTAGGAGATTGAGAGCGAGGAGAGCAAGAAGGCGTGGCGGTCATTGGAAGAGCCATGGACGGAAGGTGGTCCTCCACATGTTTTGACTCCTGGGATATGCCAGTATATAACGACGCGCTCTTTTCCGCCTCCAAGCTATCATGCTCGCCTTCGAGCACCATAGACATCGAGTGACTTCTTACGGTCCTAGCGTCTGCACCAGGTTCGGCTGGCTGGTCTTCCGCAACTGGCATATTAGGTAGGGATTCTTCTCTCTTCACCGGAAGTATTTTGTCGGGTATACTATCTTCGCCCTCGGATGTCGCTTCGTGGTCCGGCTTTTCTATTCCGATGGTGCTCAACACCTCGACCTGTACCATCACGGACTTGAAGTTTGCAACGACCTCTTCACCACTCCCTATCGCGACCCTTTCATCGTCAGCTAGCTCTTCCTTCTTTGCTGCCACCTTCGTCTCGTGCACATCATCATGAATCTCCGGTAATGCGTTTAACAACGAATGCGCCATGCCTATCCCCATACCATCCTCATGATCGTCATCCCACAAAAGTCGGTCTATATCCAATTTCCTTGATATTATGATCTGAATAGAAGCAATTGATTGTCTTTATTTCCAATGCAAGTGAAAATCACGCACCGCCGTAGCAAGATACACGACGGCTATGGGCGGTCGGCACAATAGGTAGTCAAACACGTGCTGGATGAGCGGAAGGGTGGGCATGTCATGGGAAAAGAGCGTTAGCAAATTGGAGAGGGCGTAGAATGGGAGTGGAGAAGCCCTAAACGGAAGTTAAAAGATGCTAACTTGAAAATATATATATATACGGAAAGCATACCGTTCTAATGTTTCCGCATACTTGGCATCAGCAAGGCGCAGGAGATTTTTTGTTACCCTTTATGGCAGCCCATAGAATCAGCACTAAACAACAACCAAAAAAAAAATCAATGAAGATTCGCACCGCAGTAGGCCGAGGACAGGTTCGAGCGTAGACCCCATGGAGTCTCGCACTCTATAAAGGCTCAACTTCTCCGCGCAAGCAAATTGGAGTTCATGCGGGAGCGTAAGGAAAAGCACACTAATTATGTCGTGGTAGCCCTTTGTTCCAATGCAATCAGTACATTCTCAAGTAGGTAAAGCATCTAACATCACTCACCTGGAAATAGTTCAACTTTGGCCGCTTCCGGAACACCGACACTATAAGCATATGTAGGTCTTCTTGTAGAACTTCTCTGTCGTGTGATGTCTACCCGTCATTCTATAAGTGACATTTGTGAACACAGAGAAAAGAAAGGTGTTCACCTACTGGATAAAGAACGAAACTCCGGTCTGTGTCCAGGCGAATTTGGCGTTCATCCCGGTGGGGTTGTGACATGAGTTCCTCTCCAGGATTTTCTTTCTCATTCTTCTTCACTGAAAGCGGCTCTATGTTCCGTGTGTGTGCAGCCGATACGCCAAGCAATTGAGGCCTTTAGGTTCTATTAGTACAGACTAGTTGCCAGTAAGGACCTTCCCATACGCACCAGATTGTAATTCGTTCCGAGCCAAATCCACCCGGAAGAAGGCTACGTTTACGAAGTCCTTCCCACTCCAACGCTGGCCTCAAGTGCGGGGAGTCGGTCTGTAAAGTCATCAGTACTTGCAACGGTGAACAAGTTGTCGAAAACCCATCGCAATGACGTAATCAAGGTGGCAAGCCCTTTATGTATGTCTTTCGTTGAAGTATAAGTACCAGCAATGCAACTTCCTTTAGCTCATGGCTTTACTAACGTCCCGTCCCCAGTTCTACCAAGTCTGACCTTTTACGTGGTACAACGACAGCACTTGGGAACAGGAAGGACCCTTGTGCTGCTAGGTCTTTCATTGTGAGGCATGAATATTAGATTAGTTTGCACCCGTCATAGTTGGTTTTCGCCGCCCGCTTGTTCACACTTGAACGCAACACAAAGTGCCAGTGGAGATCTTATGTTGCGTACTAGCTTAAAAACTGGTCGATAGCAGTAAGTTATACAAGTAATGCTGGGGGGGAGACTTGATTGCATGAGTCAAATGAAGTGAAATGAACAACGGGATAATGCATGAAAGAGCCTGTGTCGTCCTCAGCACCAGCCCGGCCTTATCCTTGAACCAGCCGATATAAATAGAAATACAATGCATGTCTGAGGAAAAACTTACTAGTCTGAGTCCGTGATTTGATATGGTCCTTTTCACCTACGATTCCTGAGCCAACACCCCGAATGACATGCCCCACAGCACCGATCATGCAGCAGGTCAGCGAAAAGGGCAACGTAAGGAACGTAACCATCACGCTTCCAACTTCCTGCAAAATCCCATGTCTAGCCGCCCCTTTGGAGCGAAGGAACTTGTCAGCTTTCGTATACCACACAGCCTTGACTTTGGGGTCGGTATGGCTATCGCCGACCTGCCGCATGGCTAAAGCCACCTTCGGAGCCTCTTCCTCTATGGCCTTCTCGTCTCCGCTTCTACGCGCTGTCTCGTATATTGCCATCTGCTCTTGAAGGTCATTCAACGACTGGGTCCAAGCCTCCTCGTAGGATGGAGGGGCGATTGTGTCTGTCTTTGGTACCATGAGAATGAATAAGTCGACAGTAGAGCGGTGGAGATTTCTGAAAGCGATGGTGATTAAATTTTAAGCTGTCGAAGTTGAGCCTGAGATTTATAGGAAAGCCATGGGTTCAAAAGCTGTTGATATTAAATTTGACGAGACGCGTACGCACTGGTAGGCTGTGTAAACCATTGGCATGCATACCACACATGGATGATTGTTATCATGATAATTCCGCAGTAAAGACCCACATATCTGACCTGGTAATTTCTGGCTTGGTCGCTTCTAGCCAATTGACAGGCCGCAGCGAAAGCATTACATTATTTACATACCAGTGGTGGCCTCCGAGTCAGGCTAGTCCACATCAAAGTTGTATCCCCGAATCGGATCATCCATTACTTAAGTAGTAGGGCTCCGGGGCCGGCCCGTACCGGCACCAGTCCAGCTGCAGGCTGCAAGAAAATTGAACATGGACACCTCCAGAACAAGGCCTCAGGCCAACTTTTGTAAGTGATTCTCTCTCCAGCTACCCAAATCCAAGACTACCTCATGTCTTGGGTCTACTAGGTGTGGATCAGCTCAGCGCTCGCACTGGCCCCAATGTCTGGCATCTGATCAACTGAAGCACTTGTCACGGTGAAGCACTGTCATTGGACTCCCGTCTCCATCCGAGGAAATTGTACAACTTGAAACTGTCGCATACCTTCCACCCAGACAAGAACATGCCACAAATCATATACATTCAGCTTCAGATGACTTTGCCCATCGCAACGATTGTCGTTAAAGTACTCAGCCATCCATTATCATGGGCCACGTTGTCCACAAGTTCCGGCATTCCGAAGGGCGTGATCTGCATGATACTTGACTTCTGTATGTACACAATGACAAAGGCCACCCCGACGCCTCCCTTGGCACGAATAGCGTTCGAACGCTCGGTTAATGCGGCCAATAGCTCAATTATCTCGGGATTTATCTCTCCGTGTAGTTTGTTGGTTTCCGCAATGCTCTCAACGAGGGCGCCTACAACTTGAAAACTAAGGGGAATAGGGATAGACGACGCTTGGGATGCGGTGGAGAAGGTGGGCTTGATGATGACATAGAGAATGTGTGTTTGACACCGCTCAGGTGTGCGTTGGAGGTGGAGGGCGTCGATGACTGCGATCTGGAGTGCTGGTCTGTATACCTAAAGAACCAGGGTTAGAATGGAAGAAGGGATGTACTGGGTATATATTCCCACTTGAACCCATTTCTTCAGTCGACCAGACGTCTCGAGAAGTGTCAACGCATTCTGATCCGGGTGCTCCCTGAGCTTTGCAGCATCGGCTTGTTTCATTTTCTCGCGATTGATGTAATTGGCATTGCATATTGGCTTGTGTTCAGGCCAGTCTGCCTTCTGACATTCGGTGCTCTAGACATTGTCAAATAAAGTGGAAGGGATAAGTGAGGTAGGGGTCGTGTAGCAAAGGCATACGCAGTAGTGGGATCGACGACAACGAGCGCATGACTTTAGATCATCTACTCCATGGCATTTTTGACACTGTTTGAATATCTTTCCTAGTGGACCAATTGGTGTGGAAGGCATATAAGCTCATGCAGGCGAACAAATTTGTCGTGGCGCTAAAAAGGATCTTACTATTTGCTCTCGTTTGGAGGCCACCGCCTCAATTTGAGACTCGAGACCACCACGTCCAACTTGACAACACGTACCGAAGTTTTCAAGACAGTAAATAAACATATCATGAACGAGTGCCTTGCCTCACTGACCGCATACTGATCGCAGGGTTGTGCGAACCTGAATCGGCCCAGCATGGAGTCCGAAATTCGAATTAACATGCTAGAAATTAATACAATGCGTAGCGCCGGCTTCAGCATCGTGGCTCATAGACACTGATATCAGCATCACTAATTCGGCAAGAGAAAATGAAATCCGATAAACGCTGTACTTAGCTCAAAGCTTAAGGAGGTGTAACTCACGCACGCGGATGGCCCAGTGCGTCCAACGCAATGCCCATCATCACGGGTCCAGGGTCCTATGGGCTGCGCGCGAAACTTGGTCAGAAATAGATCATTAATATCCACCGTAGAGATGTTGGGAGTGCTTCTAAAAAAAAAAAAGACTGCGATATACCGGAAAGTTCGTCCAGTCACAGATGATTTTCAAGTTGCAGAGGCGACGGAAGTGAGATATGATCAGCATGATCGAGCTCGCGTAACGAGGTCAGATGTAAGGAGTGTCAGGGCTAGCTAGTCAAGGTTTCAAGAAACGATGCTATAGGGCCGACTCGGATTTTTACAAGTGAAGTACAGAGCAAATATTTCACACGCTGGCAGAGAAATTAGCAGCAAACACTATGAATTGGTTACCTCACACCTTCTCACATGGGGAGAAAACATACCGCTGCCGCAAAGCCGAAAGCAAAACATAGACACTTCCGTAAAGTCCACTTGCCAACCGACGAAATTGACGTGAGAAAGTCCGCATAGCAACAAGCCTATCATACAGTTGCGGACAACCAAACACAACAAAAACAAAGACCGATTTTTGTGACCGGCCACAAACATTAGATATGTCAGAAAAGTGTAGTAATAGCTTATTTAGGATCTACTGAAGACG
>QLOK01009123.1:0-15344 GCA_003313805.1 Tricholoma flavovirens
TATTAGTCATCATCCCAAAACAGCTCTCTTGGCATCCCCATGCGGCGCTCTTGGCGCTCCAAATGCGGCGCTTACGTTACCACTCTCCCTTTATAAGTAATAAAAGTAAACAAAGTCCAGGATCACCACACCCTCCCCTTTTGGCTTCAGCCAACAGCAGAAGGCAGCCATTATTTCTGGGTAAAAGAGGATGATCTACATCCTAGAAGAATCATCCTTGGGTTCATCCTCATTGAGCAATCCTAGCTTATTGAGGGAAAGGTCATTGACAGGTTTCATTGGGGTGCTTATGAATACATCTGCAATCATGGCATCATGCTCAGGGCTGGGAGTGATTTTGATTGTTTGCTCATGGTCAGGGACCCCCAAGCTTGGTAAAGACAGTACTTGAGATACCAGTGTCTCAGGGATTGCACCCTGAGATTGGAGGGCTGCTGACAGCTCTGGGTCAGGGTTGTCTTCAGATACATCATCAGTGCTGTCACTGATGTCTCCTGACTTCTTCTTTTGTCACAATGAGTTCATGACAACCATGAACTGGTTGGAGGAAAATCCTCCTCCAAACCCTCTCAGAGGGATCCCCGATTAAACCTGTCATTTTACCTTCAGGGCCCTCTTTTGGCCCTGAGTGAGTTTAGTGGTGATGGGTACACCACTCCAGCCTCCAGTGGGGTCAGGATTGGAATCCCTGGACCCCAGGCTTGAACTGCTGGGTTGAGCAGGGCCCAGTGTGGGGGGCCCTGCTGGAGATGGGAGAGGCACACTAGGTCGAACCATGTGCATAGGCTCTGAGAACCCCCAGGCAGCTCCCAGTGTGTGTGAGTTGGGTCCAGCTGGGGTTCCAGCTGGATTACTAGTGGGACCGCTCCTTGTAGTGGTGGTAGGTTCTCACTTCCTCTTTGGATGAGGGGTTGAGTATGAGACATTAGTGGAGGCAGGTATCCACCAATAGGGGTCAGTCATCAGAGGGGAGTCCTCTGGGCCAGGCCCTGATTGCCTCAGTTAGTTCAAGACCACTGAGGCCACCTCAGGCTCCTCTGGGCAAGGGTTGCTGGAGTTGGCCCTATGGGACAGCCAACCGAGGGCACAATGGTGAGCTTCATGGACCTCGAGGTCCATGACTCCCATTGCCACAAGGTGTCAGACAACCTCTTTGATGGTGGTGTTGTCAAGTGTGGGTTGAGGCCAGGGCAATGTGCTCATGCTCTCACACCTGATGGTATAGTCCAGGGAGGACAAACACCTCCACCAAGTGAAGGAGAAGTCCAAACTTCTGCCTCTGGGATAACCCAGCAGGGACTTGTTGTCAGGTCAGGAGGTTTCCCCTGACATGGGGGAGTGAGACCTTGTGCTGGTCCAGCAGGATACTGGGCATGGCTTGCCACTGGTACTGATGACAGTGCATAAACTGAGCCCAGAGCTCAGCTGAATCCATCATGCTTGGTAGCTCCAAGCAAGTGGGATCTCTCAGTCATTGCATTCTGCAGTTTGACTGTTGCTCCTCTGTGAGCCAGCTGGGAAGCCTCCAGCTCCCCAGAGCATGAATCATCAGCAGGCTTCTTGCCGCTGGTGGGACCTTGTTGTCATAGTGCACATACTCACGTGCCTGTTAGAGGTTGGGATAGTTGTTGGGGGTGTGTGCCACCTGAGCCCAATGGTTGAATTCCTCAGTGTTCTGAGGAATGGCTGATGGAAGTGTTTCTGGTGGCCTGCCTGCTAGGATCCAGTTTGCCAGTCTGGATACTTGAGGTACCGAAGCTTGGTGCTTTGATGGAGGAAGAGTAGGACCTTCATCTCGACATCTGTGTCCCTAACTTGAGGGGGTGCAATGCATGGGGCAGCTAGCCTAGAGGCTGTGGCCACATAAAGGTTCCTCTGAGGCATCTCAGAGGGGGGTGAAGGCTCATGTGTTCAAGGCCTCTTGGTCTTTCAATCATCCAATAGACCCTTGGCATGGTCTAATTCATCCTCAAGAGCCTGGATGGAGCTCTTGAGCCTCAAGATATCCTCTTCATACTCATTGAAGGTTCTATCATATTTGACCCTCAGAGAGTGGGTCAAATCATTGTCTCAATGATCTCTTGCATTGAGGAGTTCAAAATCCTCATTTATGGCATGCACATAGATGTGTAATGTGTAGTCTGGGCACACATTACATTGGCCTTGATGAACAAGGTTACTGTGCTCATTGGAGTGCCACAAGCTGGTGGTATAGGCACTGGTGCCTACACCGTCGCTCCTCTGACATTCTCCTTGGGTGCTCTGTCGGTTGACTCGCACCCAAGCTCATAGTTCACCTAGGCATGGTGAATGTCGCATCCTCCTTCTTATGTTGCATCATCCCTGGGTGGCTCAGACCTCATCCTATTCTCCTTCCCCTTTTGAGACCAACTCCCAGGGTCAGTCTCACACAAGTGGTGAGAGCGGTTGGTTTCATGTTTGTCCCCCATGGGGTCATCTGCATCGTACTGAGTCACCATGGTGAGTACCAAAGCAATGGGAAAGGGGAAAAAACAATTGAACTCCACAAAGTGTGATGTACAGTTGTGGAGTTTCAAATCTGAGTAGCTCACATGTGACTCTGAAGGGCCTAGAGCCACCCTTCACTTCCCTCCATGCACAGTGCCCACTGCACACCTTTGGAGGTCCCTCCAGTTGCTGATGCCCATCAGAAACAGGTAGGCATCCAGAGCTGCAAGGTCATTGCAGTTCGTTAGCAGCTCCCAGGTGGTGTTGCAAAGACTCTACTTGGCTTTGAATTGATTGTTACAGCCTATCCATCTGTGGGCTGTAATTTCTTCCATGTACCATTTGGTGTCATCAGGTGCACCAAAGTTGTATGCTTCAGGAGTACACCTGTTGGGAAACAGAGTGTTGTCATTGGGGTGATGTGGCCTGAGAAGGCTCACATAGAAGCACAGGTGGATTTGCCTGCACTTGAGTTCCTCTGGGAGCTCCAACTCATAGTTGGAGGATTCAGGTAGGGCTCATAGGACCTTGTAAGGACCTACAAACTTTGGTAGAACCTTACTGGCATGTCCCTTGGGCAGGGCCAGGTTCTTCATGAACAGGTAGACAAGGTCTCCCTGTTTGACATCAGGTTCATTGTGCTGATGCCTGTTAGTATAGTATCACTGAAACACTTGTTCAGCAATAATGCAATCATGTGCGATGGCCATGTTGTGAAGGGCATTCATCACAAATGTGCACATCCCAGGTGGGATGTGTTCTGCCAGTGGAACTTCCCGCATCATTCAAGGCAGGATTCTGCTGCAGATCTCGAATGGGGCCATGCCTGTTGCCCTGTTGATGGTAGAATTTATGGCAAACTCTACCAATGGCAACAATTTCACCCAATCCTTTTGATTGGATGAAATAAATACTTGTAATATCTCAGTGATTGAATGATTTGCTCTTTCAGTAATTCCATCCATCTGAGGGTGGAACAATGTGGACATCAATATTTTGATGTATAAGATACAGTGTACTTCACACCACCACTTGGATGTTAATTTCGAGTCTTGATCACATACAATCGAGTTGGGGAGTCTGTGGAGCTGGACAATCTCCTTTATGAATAAGGGAGACAGTTTGGAAGCTGTCATTGTTGTATACAATGGTATTAAGTGAACCATTGAAGATAGGTGACAAATGACTACCCAGAGGTAGTTGCACCCATCAGACTTGGGGAATGGTCCAATGAAATCCATCCCTATGGACTCCCAAGGTTGGACAGGGGTTGGCATGGAGTGCAGCTTGCCCTGAGGTGAGTGATATTCCCCTTTTGAGCAAATACATCATTTGCATGAGTTGCAGAAAGTCTCAACCTCGTACTGGAGCTGTCCCAGATTTTGAAGCCTGGGTGCTCCTCAGGCTTTTCAAGAATCTTTTTGAAAATGTGATTGACAATGTATCCCTTCTGGATATTGTTGTTCAAGGGGTCCCACTCTGTCATTAACTTTGTAGATTGGGCCCCTTTGATTGAGATTCAAAGATCAAAGGGTCATCCTTTGATTCATTACTACTGGGGGAAGGGGAAGCTTCCCCTTCCATGCCTGCATTCATTTGCAGTGCAGCAGTTTTCTGCTCTTCAATCCGTTCCCAGAGAGCTCTGAATTGTTCACCAATTCATCATTTTTGAGAGGTGGCAGATCGAGTCTCAATCACTCGATTCTTCAGTTTGAGGTGTCGGTCCCATGGGAGATCCTCATGGTTTGGGTCAAGGTGTATGTCTGTGAATACATAGTGCTGGACTAGAGGGGCATCATCCCAAGAGTCGAACTGGTAGTAGTGGGACAGAGTGTCTGCTACCTTGTTCAGTTTGCCTTTGACATAACAGATGTCGAAGTTGAAGTGCGATAGATATTCCATCCATCGTGTCTGCATAGCAGAGAGGCGATGCTGGGTTTGGAAAAACTCCAGTGCCTGGTGATCAGTGACAACATGAATATGTCTACTGATTAGTTTGTCTTCCCACTTGAGGAGAGCCTCAAGTATCATGATGGTCTCATGCTCAAAGGTCTGATAGTTCCTTTGAGCATCTGAGAACTTCTTGGACAGGAAACCAGCAGGCTGACAAGTCTGCCACTCTGGACCCTGCCCATACATTTCTCCAGTCCCAAAGACTGAAGTGTCACAGATCACCCAAATAGGTTTGGGTGATTCATGGTCAATTGGCTTCAGCACTGGAGTCATGCAGCAGATGCTTTTGATCATCTGGAAGCAGTGGTCATGCAATGGTCGCTATTGAAAGGCTTGACCATTTCTCATTTTTGTGGACAGCAGGCTGGTTAATGTGCTGATGTCTGGCAAAAAATGTGCCAGATACTGCACGAGGCCAAGAAATCTTTGGACCTTGTGGTAGTTACAAGGTGTCTTCCACTCTCATATCTGTGCCATCTTGTTGCTGTCAGCGTGAAGGCCATGCTTGTTGATCATATATGGCCAAGACACTCTACCTTCTCAGTGTAGAGCTCACATTTCTCTGCTCAAAGGAACAGAGAGTGCTCATGTAGTTTGTTAAACACCAGCTCTAGATGTTGCTGATGTTCTTCAATCATTTTGCTAAACATGAAGATGTTGTCCAGGTAAATGTGGACAAATACTCCAATGTAGTCTTGGAATATAGAGCTCATCAACCATTGAAAGGTTGATGGTGCATTACAGTCGCCTTGTTGCATAATGAGGCTCTTGTAGATGCCCTGAACTGTTGAGAAGGTGGTTTTCCAAACATCCTCTGGTTCCACACAGACCTGTTCATATGCATCTGAGAGGTCTATCTTTGAGTGAAACATAGCTCGAGCAACATCAAGCCTTATCAGGTCTTGATCTGGAAATGGTGTAATGTCCTTCACTGTGTTATTGTTACATTTCTGTGCATTTATCACAGTGCATAGCTTCCCATTCTTCTTGGGTATGACAAGCATTGGTGCAGCCTGCTCAGCTTGAGCAGGGTGCCACCAACCTGCAATGCAGTATTTGCTTATTGTCTTGGCGAGGGGTTTCCTCATTGAGTCAGGACATTTGGGAAGATAGTAATTATACTTCTTCTCAACATCCACCAAAGGGATATGGTGGTTTATCTCCTGCAAGGGAGGTAATTTGTTGGGAACACCATTCAGGATGTCCTGACAAGACTGTTTCCACTCCTCCCTGAGGCATGGGAGGTCCTCCTTTGAGAGGCAGCCTCCACCTTGGCTTTTCCAGCTGGGTCCTTGCAGATGGCAAACAGCATGTCAGTCAGGTCATCAACCTGTTCAGCTGGTAGCATTGTGGGGACTGAAGCATCGAACTTTTCATGTTCAAAGGTAGGTCCATCAGGAAATTGATCCCAGGTAAATTTGTGGATGATCTCTTCTAGGTTGTTGCTGTTGTCTAGGTCATCTTTGGGTCCCAATAGAATAGGATCCAAAAGTCTCAAACCAGAGGGGCAAGGTTTGTCAATGTTGTCCACCTCTTCCACCTCCACCACCCATCATCGAACCAAGGGCAGCTGTACTTGAGTTGAACTCAGACTATCTTTGTCCAGGTCCTTTTTCTTGTGAGTGGCCCATGGGCCACTCAGGAGTCACTCATCCCTTGTAGGATGAGGGTGCATGGCATGCCTCCTCGCTTGCTTGAAGATGTTTGGTCCTTTGATAATTGTATCAAGGACCCTGCCTTTCACTTGGACCTCATTGTGTTCAAAGTCCAGGGTGATACCATGTTTTCTCATGAACATGGTTGTGGTGAGTTGTGGGGGGGTCTTTCAAGACTTCACACAACAAGAACATGAATAATGTATATTGTTCATGTAATGAAGTAAAGTGTAAAAAGATTCTCTATCTTACATAAGACTGGTCCCTTATAAGGACCAGTCGAAAGGCAATACCATTTGATTATAACAAGATTAAACAAAGTCAGGATCACCACACCCTCCCCTTTTGGCTTCAGCCAATGGCTGAAGGCAGCCATCATTTTTGGGGTAAAACAGAATGATCTACATCCTAGAAGAATAGTCCTTGGGCTTGTCCTTGTCAAGCACTCCTAGCTCATTGAGGGACAGGTCATCAACTGGCTTTGTTGATGTGCCCATGAATACCTCCATGATTATTGTATCATGCTCAGGACTGGGCATGACATCAATGATTCACTGGTGGTCAGGAACCCCTGAGCTGGGTAGAGATGGTACTTGTGATACTGGCATCTCTGGGATTGTACCCTGAGCGTGTAGGGCTGCTGACAGCACAGGGTCAGGGTCATCCTTGGAAATCAAGTCAGTGCTACTTTCACTGACATCCCCAGCTCTCTTCTTCTTTCGTTGTGAGGTGTTTGTGATGAGAGTGAAACAATTGGTGGACAGGGCCCCTCTGGTGGTGATGGGTACACCACTCCAGCCTCTGGTGGGGTCAGGATCAGGATCCCCAGGCCCCAGGCTTGAACTGCTGGATTGGATTGAACAGGGCCCTGTGTGGGGGGCCCTGCTGCGTGCATTGATGGACTGGGTCCAGCTGGGGATCCAGCTGGATTACTAATGGGACCACTGTTAATGGGGGCGATAGGTTCTCATTTCCTCTTTGGACGAGGGGCTGAGAACGAGATATTGGTGGGTCCAGATATCCACCAACGGGGTTCGGTCATCAGAGGAGAGTCCTCCAGACCAGGCTGTGATAGCCTCAGTCAGTTCAAGACCACTGAGGCTGCCTCGGGTTCCTCCAAGCAAGTGTTGCTGGAGTTTGCCTTATGAGACAGCCAGCCGAGAGCATAGTGGTAAGCTTCACAGACCTCGAGGTCCATGACTCCCATCGCTGTGAGGTGTTGTCCAACCTCTTTGATGGTGGTGTTGTCGGTGACACTCAACAATGGTAGTCGAGTGCGGTATGGGGCAGGGCAATGTGCTCTCTCTCACACATGGTGGTATAGTCCAGGCAGGACAAACACCTCCGTCAGACAAAGGTAGAGCCCAAACCTTTGCCTCTGGCATAACCCAGTGGGGACTTGTTTTTGGGTCAGGAGGTTTCCCCTGATGTGGGGAAGCGAGACCCTGTGTGGGTCCAGCAGGATACCAGGCATGGTTTGCCACTGGTACTGATGACAGTGCATAAACTGAGCCAGAGCTCAGCTGAGTTCATCACACTTGGTTGCTCCAAGCAGTTGGGGTCTTTCAGTCGATGCACTCTGTGGTTCGACTGTCGCTCCTCTGGGAGCCAGCTGGGAAGCCTCCAGGTCGTCAGAGCATGAATCATCAGTGGGCTTCTAGCTGCTGATGGGATTTTGTTGACATAGCACACGTACTCGCGTGCCCATTGGAGATTGAGATAGCTGTCAGGGGTGTGTGCCACCTGAGCCCAATTGTAGAATTCCTCAGTGTTCTGAGAATGGCCAACAGAAGTGTTCCTGGCAGCCTGCCCACTGGGATCCAGTTCGCCATTCTGGATATTCAAGTTACCGAGGCTTGGTGCTTTGGTGGAGGAAGAGTAGGATGGGGTGGGTATGCTGCCTTCATCTCGACATCTGTGTCCCTAACTTGAGGGGGCGCAACACATGGGGCAGCCACATAAGGGTTCCTCTGAGGTATCTCAGAGGGGGGGGAAGGCCCACGTGTTCGAAGCCGCTTGGTCCTTCAATCGTCCAATAGACCCTTGGCAAGGTCTAATTCGTCCTCAAGAGCTTGGATGGAGTCCTTGAGTCTCAAGATATCTTTGTTGTACTTGTCAAAGGTTCTATCATATTTGACCCTCAGAGAGTGGGTCAAATTGTTGTATTGATGGTCTCTTGTGTTGAAGAATTCAGAGTCCTCATCTAGGGCATGCCCATAGACATGTAACACATAGTCTTGGCACATGTTACATTGGCCTTGATGAACAAGGTTACCATGCTCGTCGCAGTGCCATGAGCTGGTAATATAGGCACTGCTGCCTACACTGTCGCTTCTCTGACATTCCCCTTGGGCACTCTGTCAGTTGACTCGCGCCCAAGCTCATAGTTTGCCAGGGCTTGGCAAACATCACATCCTCCTCCTTTCTTCTTTGCTGTCCAAGCTGGGTGGCTCAGACCTTGTCCTCTTCTCCTTCCCCTTTCAAGATTGGCCCCCAGGGTTAATCTCATGTGAGCGGTGAAAGTTGTGTTGAGTGTTGTTGTCCCCCATGGGGTCATCCACATCATATGGAGTCGCCATGGTGAATGCCAAAATGATGGGAAAAGAAAAAAAAATTGAACTCTGACATATGTGATACAGTTGAACCCCTCATAACACATACCCCCTTGGTGGATGCCCCAGGGTATGGGTTATGAGAGGTCATGGGTTTGAAGATGTATGCTAAAAATGGACTCTAAAAATCATGGAAAACCATAAAAAAATAGTAGAAAAAAAATAGGGCTATGGGCTCATCTAAATTATGTTGCTATAGATAAATTTGAATGATATAATCTATAATCTTTGGAATAAGTTAGTTATAACAGTTTCCTTTGTGCTTTGAGACTCCTCAAGGCAAAGTTTCCTATTGAACAAGCCCAGAAGTCCTTCAAGTTTACAGGCAATGGGATTGTTCAAGTCATTGAGATATCTGTTGATGGTTAATGCTGCCTTGAGAATGTCGCACCGAGTTGGGCAAGGCTCAATGGGTATATCATCTTTGTTGACATCGTCTCTGCCATTTATCTCAATGTTTTCATGTGCTGCAATGGAGTCCATAACTGCCTGATGGATGTCCTTGTCTGATGTGCCTGTCAAGACTTGAGATTTCTTGGCTGGATTGAGAAAAGACTCAATGTCCATTCAATTTTTCCCCTGAAGTGCTCCCATGGCAACCAGATCATCAAGTGCAGCCTCAACTTGCTTGTCTGCTTGAGAAACCAGATCTGCTTCAGAGGTGGCAGGATCATGGAGAAGAGAAGAGGTGGGGATTGAAGGTTGAATTGTACAAGAAGCTGAGTCCATTTCTGGTAAGATTCCTGCTTTGCACCAGCAGTTTCAAATTGTTGTTGTATCAACCTTATGCCACACAGCTTCTGCAATTCACATTGCCTGCAGCTGATTGATGTCATAGATCTTGGAAGGTGTTATACCCTCATTGTAATGATCAACAGTGCATTGGATGAAACTGGCATGGTAGTGGGCTTTGAAGCATCAGATGATGCCTTGGTCTTTTGGTTGGACATGTGTGGTAAGGTTTGGCTCAAAGTTTCCGACTCAAATGTTTTGGAGGCCATTGGGAACAATATGGCCAGAAAAGTTATCTTGAAGGAGAAGTATCTTCTGTTTCTTTTCTTGGAGCTCACAATCCCACTGCTGAATCCAGTCTTGATAGATCTGGGAAGTCATCCAAGCCTTTGCATTATTTCAGTAGTAAAACCCCAGCTGAGTACCAGTCTTCTTCTTGAAGGCTCGTGGCCATGCTGCTTTCCCAATGATGAGAGGCAGGAGTTTCTCAGATCCATCAGCATTTGATGTGAAGGCATAAGTCAACCTGATCTTCTTGCCCTTAACTCCTGATTGTTTACAGTCTGACAAGCCTCTGTCTGGTGCCATTCTATGATTGGAGTCAGATTTGAAGTCAGAAACAAGGAAATAGGTAGGTGCCCATAGAAAAGACCCATTTCATCCATGTTGGAGATATCACAAAGCTCATATCCATACTTCTTAATGAGCTCTTGAATTTGATTTCTCTCCCACTCCACAGTGCCGACATCTGCTGACCCAGCTTCTCCATGTCGCTTCATCTCCCTCAAGCCATTTCTGTCCTTAAATTGCCCCAACTAACCATTGCTCAAATTCAGCCTTTTGTCTTGTGGATTTCTGGCAAAGGACTTCTCTGGTCAGCAGAATCCCATCACTCATGGCCTTTGAGACCCATAAGTACATCATCTTGGAGACCTCAGGATGCTCTGTCTGTCGAGCTTGTTTGGCAGTCCAGTCATTTTGATGGATTGACTGTTCCCAATGCTTGCACCATTTAGTCTCTTCTTTGTTTGATTTTAAGATTTGGGTAGATTTCAGAATCGAAATGGCAAGCTGTTTCTGACTGGTTTCAGCTGTTTTTGTGGTGCCAGTCAAGGATTTCTATGTGCTGAGCCAATGTTGCATTTTCCTTCTTCATAAACACAGGGGCAGCTGGCATATCTGACTGGGATTTCTTCTTGTTTTGCTTAGGTTCTCTCTCATATGTGGAACATTTTTGAGAAATGTAAATGGTGCACTGTTCTTGGACCTGAAAAACTCGTACAATACAATTTTGTTTGTTACCTGCAACCTTAACCAAGTCACCTGCCCATTCCTTCAGCTTCTTTACAATTGCCTTTCCATTTTCATCCAACTATGCTAATCCTCGCTCATAGTCTAAGGCTGATTCCAGGGTGTCAAGAACATGTTTCTCATCAATGGTGTTTGCTTCATTGTCCAACCAGTGCTCATCCGATGATGAAATGGTTTCAGCTCTAGCTAACCTTGCACTGAGTTCCTTTTTTCAAGTCTTGATAGTTTCTGTAAACTTAGCAAGACCTTTATTGAGAGCTTCAAGCGGTTTAAGGGCCATATGTGTGATAAAAAATTCTAAAAGTTTATTTCTCAAGCTATCCAGGGGGTTGGTGGCACATCACAACCTCTATGTTTGGGGCTACTCATTTTCGCTGTGATGGCACATTACTGAGGAGGAAATTGGCAAATACTTATTTGATAGTCAAATCAAGGGACTAAGCCTAATATGGTAGGCAAAAGCTATGGGTTTTGCCTACAGAGGGGTATGGGGTATGGGTTACTGTGGACCTATGGGTTATGGTATGCAATTCCCTGCGAACTAAGTTGGTGGACAGCTTAGGCTATGGGGTATAAGGGGTTATGAGTTATCGGAAGTATGTGTTATGAGGGGTTTGACTGTATACAGTTGAGGAGTTCCAAATCTGAGTTGGCTGTGAGCTCACATGTGACGTGCTCCTCAGCTGACTCTGAGGGATCTAGGCCCTCGACTTCCCTCTGTGCACCTTCTGAGGTCTTTCCAGTCTCTGACACCCATCAGCGACAGGTACAAATCCAGAGCTGCAAGATTATTGCAGTTCCCCAACGGCTCCCAAGTGGTGTCGCCAAGACTCCACTTTACCTTGAACTGGATGTTACGGCCCACCAATCTGTGGGCTGTAATCTCTTCCACATACCATTTGGTGTCATCAGGTGCACTGAAATTGTACGCTTCAGGAGTACACCTGTTGGGAAACAGAGCATCGTCGTTGGGGTGATGTGGCCTGAGAAGGTTCACATGGAAGCACAGGTGGATCCACCTGTGCTTGAGTTCCTCTGGGAGCTCCAACTCATAGTTAGAGGATTCAGGGAGGGCTTGTAGGACCTTGTAAGGACTGTACAAACCTAGGTAGGAGCTTACTGGCCTGTCCCTTGGGCAGGGCCACATTCTTTGTGGACAGGTAGATGAGATCTCCCTGTTTGACATTGGGCTCATCACGCTGGTGAGTGTTAGCATAGTATTGCTGAAACACTCATTCAGCAATAATGCAATCATGGGTGACAGCCATGTTGTGAAGAGCATTCATTGCGAATGTGCGCACCCCAGGTGGGATGCGCTCTGCCACTGGACTCTCCTGCATCATCTGAGGCAGGAGTCTGCCACATATCTCAAATGGGGCCATGCCTGTTGCCCTGTTGATGGTAGAGTTTATGGTGAACTCTACCAAGGGCAGCAGTTTCACCCAATCCTTTTGATTGGATGAAATAAACACTTGTAAGATTTGAGCGATTGAATGGTTTGCTCTCTCAGTGATTCCATCTGTCTGAGGGTGGAATGAGGTAGACATCAATAATTTGATGTCCAAGATATGGTGCACTTTCTTGATCACATATGATTGATTTGGGGAGTCCATGGAGCTGGATGATCTCCTTTACGCATAAGGGAGACAGTTCGGAAGCCATCATCATCATATTCAATGGTATCAAGTGAACCATTGAAGATAGGCAACAAATGACTACCCAGAGGTAGTCATGCCCATCGGACTTTGGAAACGGTCTGATGAAATCCACGTCTATGGACTCCCAAGGCTGGACGAGAGTTGGTAGGGAGTGCAGCTTGCCACAAGGCGAGCAATATTCCTTTTTTGAGCAAACACATCGTTCACACCAGTTGCAGAAAGCCTCAACCTCATATTGAAGTCGAGGCCACCAATACCAATGGCGGACATATTCTGATGTCTTCAAAGGGCCAAAATGCCCTATGATTGTATGGGCCTGCTCAATGATATGACCATGTAAGGTCGTACCCTTGGAACTCATGGAGGGAACACACTATACTTCCTCTCCACCTTGATTCTTCATACATATGAAGCCATCCCACATCTTGAAGCCCAGGTGATCCTCAGGCTTTTCAAGAATCTTCTTGAAAACACAGTCAATGATGTATCCCTTCTGGATGTCATTGTTCAAGGGATCCTGCTCTGTCAAGAACTTCTGAAGATTGGGCCCTTTTGATTGAGATTCAAAGATTGAAGGGTCATCCTTCGATGCATCATTACTATTGGGGGAAGGGGAGGCTTCCCCTTCCATGCCAGCACTCATATGCAGAGCAGCACTCTCCTGCTCTTTGAACCTTTCTCGGAGAGCCCTGAGTTGTTTGCCAATCTGTCGTTTCTGAGAGGTGGCAGATCAAGTCTCAATCACTTGATTTTTAAGTTTGAGGTGTCGGTCCCACAGGAGATCCTCATGGTTTGGGTTGAGGCATACATCTGCGAAGATGTAGTGCTGGACTAGAGGGGCATCATCCCAAGAGTCGAACTGGTAGTAGCAGGACAGAGCATCTGCTACCTTGTTCAGTTTGCCTTTGACATAACGAATGTTGAAGTCGAAACATGATATATATTCCATCCATTGTGTTTGCCTAGCAGAGAGTCCATGCTGCATTTGGAAAAACTCCAGCACCTGGTGATCAGTGATGACATGAATACATCTACTGATCAGCTTGTTTTCCCACTTGAGGAGAGCCTCAAGTATTGCTATTGTCTCATGCTCAAAGGTCCTGTAGTTACTTTGAGCATCTGAGAACCTTTTGGACAGGAAACCCGCAGGCCGACAAGTCTGCCATTCTGGTCCCTGCCCATATATCACTCCAGTCCCAAAGACTGAAGCATCACAAATCACCCAAATAGGTTCAGGTGATTCATGGTCAATTGGCTTCAGCACTGGAGTTGTGCAACAGATGTTTTTGATCATGTGGAAGCAGTGCTCATGCAATGGCCACCAATGGAAGGCTTGACCGTTTCTCATAATTGCAGACAGTGGGCTGGTGAACACGCTGATGTCTGGCAAAAAGTGTGCCAGATACTGCACAAGGCCAAGGAATCTCTGGACCTTGTGGTAGTTATGAGGTGTCTTCCACTCTCGTATCTGTGCCATCTTGTCACTGTTGGCATGAAGGCTGTGCTCATTGATCATATGACAAAGACACTCTACCTTCTCAGCATAGAGTTTGCATTTCTCTGCTCTAAGGAACAGAGAGTGCTCTCCCAATTTGTCAAACACCAGCTCCAGATGTTGCTGGTGTTCTTAGATTGTTTCACTAAACATGCAGATGTCATCCAGGTAAACATGGATGAATACTCCAATCTATTCTTGGAAAATAGAGTTCATCAACTGTTGAAAGGTTGATGGTGCATTACAGTTGCCTTGTTGCATGACAAGGCTCTCGTAGATGCCCTGAACCATTGAGAAGGCAGTTTTCCAGACATCCTCTGGTTCCACTTGGACCAGTTCATACATGTCTGAGAGATCTATCTTCAAGCAAAATGTACATAGCTCAAGCAACATCAAGCCTTATTAGGTCTTGATCTGGAAATGGTGTAACATCCTTCACCATGTTATCATTACTTTTCTGTGCATTAATCACAGTGTGTAGTTTCCCATTCTTCTTGGGTACCACAAGCATTGGTGCAGCCTGCTCGGCTTGAGTGGGGCACCACCAACTAGCATTGCAGTATTTGCTTATTTTCTCAGTGAGGGGTTTCCTCATTGAGTCAGGACATTTGGGAAGATAGTAATTGTACTTTTTCTCAACATCCACCAAAGGGATATGGTGGTTTATCTCCTGCAAGGGAGGCAATTTGTTGGGGACACCATTCATGATGTCCTAACAAGACTGTTTCCACTCCTCCCTGAGGTGTGGGAGGTCCTCCTTTGAGAGGTGGCCCTCTGCTTTGGCTTTTCTAGCCAGGTTCTCACAGATGGTGATCAGCATGTTGTTTAGGTCATCAACCTGTTCAGGTGGTAGCATTGCAGGGAGTGACACATTGAACATTTCACATTTGAAGTTTGGTCCATCAGGAAAGCAATCCTGAGTAAATTTGTGGACAATCTCCTCTAGATCATCATTGTTTTCCAGGTCATCTTTGGGTCCCAATAAAATAGGATCTGAAAGTTTCAAACCAGATGGGAGAGGCTTGTCAATGTTGTCCACCTCTTCCACCACCACCATTCATTGTTGAACTGACAGTGGTTGTACTTGGGTTGAACTCAGAACATTTTTGTCTGGGTCCTTTTTCTTGCGAGTGGCTGGTGGGTCACTCAGGAGTCACTCATCCTTTGTAGGGTGAGCATGCATGGCATGCCTCCTTGCTTGCTTGAGGGAGTTTGGTCCCTTGATAATAGTATCAAGGACCCTACCTTTCACTCAGACCTCATCATGTTCAAAGTCCAGAGTGATACTGTGTTTCCTCAGGAACACGGTACCGAGGATGGAATCGTACCTGTCGATGTTGATGACATCAAAGTAATGATTACCCTTCGTTTTACCAATTTCAGAATTGGCAACTAGTCAGTACTTTACACTCCCCCCCTGAGTCCGAGCAGACTCCGCTCGGACACTAGGACGTTCTAG
>QLOK01009126.1:0-63598 GCA_003313805.1 Tricholoma flavovirens
TTAGAACCTGCGTGCGTAGTATGTGGGTGTAGCAACTTCGACTCAGCTTGCTCTTGGCGATATTGCCAATCAAGTTTGAAAGCCCATTCGTACCATTGCTCCAATGTTGTAGGCATAACCGGTAGTCGATATATAGACTTGAACAAGGATGGATTAAGTCCTGCCTTCAAATATTCAATTAACACGGTGTCTCCTAAATTGGTCTGTGAAGCTTCAGCTTTAAATTGCAAAATGAATTCATTTGCCAAGGAAGACCCTTGCCGCATGGTCTTCAATTTTCCTACTGCTGTCGCCTTCGGATTAGGATCTCCAAATTGAGCTTCCACTTTATCCAAAAAATCTTGGAAACTCTTAAATGGCTTGCGACCCTGAGCAATTTGATTGATGGCTTTGTTTCTCCAAAATTGTGCCTTGCCCCCTTGCATATAAGATAGCGTGAACATTATTTTGGATTCAGTTGTACGGAATTCAGGTTCACGACCTTTAATATACAATATAATAGAACTAATAAAGGATTTAGTATCCTTCATTGTTCCATCAAATAATTGTGGCGGTGCGAATTTAGGTAAGCAAATTTTGCCATCTCCAGTATTCTGCGACAACTCTTCTTCATGATGAGATAAAAATTCATCTACCTCTTCCTCCACAGTAGGGGCCGGCTGGACAGGGTTTTGGAGTGTGACGTAATTTACTAGTTGAGAAAGTTGAGTAGTGAGCGCGTCAACCATCTCTTCCAGAGTAAGATCGCGATTAGCGGGATCGGAAATTATGTGATCGGTCATGACGTAGTTGCTAAAAATAAAACCTAATAAGGTTCTTCAGCTGACTCAGGACCTGTTCTTCAGCAATCCAATTTGGCAATTACTACACTAATGCAAAAGGCCATAACTAGTACTAAAAATAGTACACTAAACCAGAGCCAAACAGTTGTCTGGTTGCAGCTGTCCTACAGATGAATACTGCCTTTCAAGCACTGACGACTGCAATATAAGGCGGTGCTGATGTGCAGATTACAAAGCGAAAATAAATTACATAAACACATGTTACTCTCGTCTTGTGACAAGAGGATTGGGGATTGGTAATCGGATGTGGCTGAGTGAGACAAAAGTGAGGGCACGTGGAATATGAGTTGTGTTCTTCTGTCAGGGCAACACCAAATCCACACTGGGATCTTTGTGCGGGCTCTACAAGAAGAAGCGACGAGTATAGAAGGAGGGATCAAAGTTTGATGCTATGTGGTATTTATAGAATGGTTGGTTGATGAAGGCTTTTCTGCACACAAGATGATGGTGGGAATCCTAAGAGAACACAACTGATGTGTCTCTTAGCATTTATTGGTTTATATACTAAGATACAACTGTTGTACAATATTTGAATACTGTTTTTACGATGCGAGCATACAGTTGCATACATATTCTAAATATAGGACACGTGAGAATTATCCGTCTCACAGTCGTGTTCATTGATAATTTTAATGTTTTTTGGTGTAATACTATTGCAGAAAAATAAGAAAATTATGATAGGTAACTGTACATGTTTCCTAACACTTGACAGCATGGCCCTGCTCACCCCACTCCAAAACCACCCAACCAGCCACCAGCTCCAATGATGACCTCTACCCCCTCTGACACTCACGGCCCCCATTCCCCCTGTTTGCTCCCCATCGTTAACATGTTCCTGAGAATGCTCTGCTCCACTACCTACAACATTGGGTAACAATGTACAAAGTCTATCATTACCCACACATCACCATCAATAACTCCCACACACCCCTGCTCACTCACCATTAGTCCACCATCCATCCTGCACCCTGTCCCACCCAACATGTCTCCCCACTGGGGACACTGGCTGTGGTGATCCTGGACAATTGTTTATTATTGTTATAATTTCCTTTCAATGCCTTTAGACTGGCTCTTATAAGGGACCAGTCTTATGTAATGACATACATCTTTTTACACTTTACCTCAACTTACACAAAATATATATGTTATTCATGTTCTGGTTGTGTGAAGTCTCAAAAGACCCCCCATGACTCACAACACTTCTTTGAACACTTCAACTTGTATAGAGTTAAACTTGACATCACCCCATCAGTGATTGTCATCAACATGACCCTGATCTTCTCCTGTGAAGGAGAAAATTCTTAACGTGATCTGTGACAGAAGCATCTCTGTCATGAAAGGCCAACAACACCATTTTTGCATTGTCACTTGCTTTGAACCACCCCCCTGCATCTGATTTTTTTTCTCTCCATTGCTGAAGAACATAGAATGGAACCCATGCCATGGTCTGGACAGCCAAGGCCAAATCAAGGAGTAGAGTGAAGCCTGCTAGCAGGCAACTTGCAGAGGAAATGACTATCCAATTCCCAGCTGGCTCTGGGTTTCCTGGGCATCCCCCAGGAGAAGAGAGCCCATATTGGCCACTTGAGGTGCATACAAGCACCTTGAGGATAAATCCTTCTCTTCAGAAGGATTCCACACCCCTCAAAGTGCATACATCTGCTTTGAGGTGATTAGAACCGTCATCCATTGGTCAAAAAGACTGTGAAGATGCCACAAACAGTGACATCCACTCCAAGAGATCCTTCTCATTGAAGAGTAGTTGATGAAACTCCCTGTCCAGCCCCAGTCTTCCTCCTGGATACACCCAACCCCCTGGGATGAGTGATTTGAGTCCAGGATTTACAGTCAACTGTATAACTCTGATCGATGGTCCACACAATAGTCAGGAGTACAAGACACCCCAGACTGTTTGCGGCACAATGGCCAGCAGTACTGGCATCATCGCCAGTATCATCAATGTCCAAAAGCGCCAGGCTACACCGATGCAAGGAGAAGAAACCACTCTTGAGGCACAGCCTTGAGGTGACGGATCTGACGTTGAAGCAGAAATCAAGCATCTCACTCAATTTGCTACTGACATACATACTGTATATAATCATTGCAAGGAAGCAAAGGACCCTGAACCTGAGAGGTTGGAATACCAATTTCAAGAACTGGCTAGAAACTATGCCAGTAATTTTCCTCATAGGTCCAATCCTAGACCTACCATCCCTTGCTCTACCCAGCATGTGGAGCAAGGGGTTCCCACCACTGACAAGCACAAAAGTCCCTGTCAGAATACCCAGAAGGGACTGTCTAAGAAGGTCCATTACAGAAAAAAAATATCAACAAGAATAGGATCACCCTGCAGAGGATTTGCAATGGCGACCTCTGGGATGGCTGATCCACATCAATCCCTGATCAAGGGATTCAATTTGACCAGGAGGGTCACCCTTGGGATAAGGGTGACCACAACAATTGACAAGACCGTCCTTTGACTGGGAGGCCTAAGCAGCCAGTGCAGAGTCATGCTGGCCATGGAGGAAATCCTGGTGGAGACGGGGATGGTTCTGACACAAGTGGTAGTAATCCTGACTTGTTGTACCATGAGATGAGTGATGGAACCACTGGGTCCTCCTCCTGGATGGAGGAAGACATCTTCAGACAAATTTCGCCTCATTATGGACAAGGTGAGCATACCCACAGTCATTCCAGATGAAACCTGTCTGGATATTCAAGTACTGGGCATAGAATCAGTAGCCCATACTGGTCTATGACTTCCCATCCTGACTCTTATCAGGAAAAAGGTTCTTGCCATCCCTGAAAAACTTGAGGGACATCCATATCAGATCCATAGACAGATCGACAATAAAGTCTCTGTCTCATCTGATATAAATGCTTCTGGGGGCAAAAATGGTCCCAGAGTTCCCAACCCACCCAAGTATGGTGGATTGCCTGACACTGAAGGTTTTGAATGTTGGCTGAATGCCCTCCTCCAGTGGCTGAAGGTAAACAAAATATGTGTTCCTGAGCTTGACTCAGACCACATTGAATTCATGGCAATGTTCCTTGAGAACACTGCTCTAACTTGGTTTGAGGACAGCATTGACAGTGCATACCATCGATGAGCAGCTTGGACTTTTAAGGAAGTCATCACTGGTTTATATGACTGGTTCGTGCATGAGAATGCTACCCACAATGCAACCGATAAATTCTGGCACATCAAGTATAACACTGAGGAAGGTGTTATGAGCTATTATCACAAACTGGAGCGATACACTACCAGAATGATACAGGCCCCAGACCCTTTCATGTTCAAGACACAATTGGTGGCCAGGTTACCTGAAAACATCATATCCTTTGTATTGGACAAAGGATGCTCCACTGAGACAAGCTCAGCAGATGATATCCTTCACTACACCTGCCAGGCAGAGGAGATTGGAAAGATGAGGAAACATTTCAATGAAAAGAAGTGTATTATGGATTCCACTAGGTCAAAGAATGCATCTTCGACCAAGCAATCCAAACCCAAGGACCCTTCACCAGAAAGGTCAAGTGAATGGTCTTGGGACTGTTCTCAGAAACATGATAGGAAATATCATGACTACCATCAACCTTCTGGCTCAGGGTACCCCAAACAGAATAGATGAAATCACAGCAACAGAGATTGCCATGATAGGGAGCACCATGACCCCAAGCACCACTCATCAGGAGGGAAGACCTGCAGACACTCGGGACAGAGGTCAGACAGGAAGCCTGATGAAAGCAAGATGCCTACTTGCTACAGCTGCAGGGGACCACACTATTCCACCAATAAAAAGTGCCCCAAGTATGGGCAACCCAAACCAGCAGCGAAAATGTACACTGCAAGAGAAAGATCAGCCTCTGAAACTGATCGAAGGCCTCCCCCTCATAATGAAAGGGAGGATGATAAACATCTGAGCCTGAAAAGGAACTCGGACAATCAGTTGACCTCAAAGGAAAGATTTGGCACTGCACATAGTGACTCAGAGGGAAGTGATTCCTCTGAGTATGGATCGGCCATGTCTGATCAAGACCCATATGGATCCCAGTACAGTTCAGAGGGTGAACTGTACAACTTGGAGACAGACTGTGAGTCTGCCCCCAGTGGAGATTCTGAAATGGAGTGCCTTGGAGCAATCCACAAAGTTTCATTGGGGTATGACTCTGACAGTTGCCCTTCCACCCAGTCAGTATCTGACTTGGAGGAGGAATCTGAGGATGAAACAGAAAAGGTTCCTGCCTTTTCTGAAAGATTAGGTGTCATGATGGACAACCTATTCACCAACAAGCCATGCTTCAAAGGCATGGCCACTTTGAGGAAATCCTCAAAAAAGATATCTTGCCCCCCACAGAGCAGGGGGGACAACTGATGCTTTGTTGCAGAGATGAAACTTCACAACCTGGAGGCATTCATTCTCCTTGACTCAGGCTGCACATCTGACTTGGTTTCTCCAGAATTTGCTACATCTGTGAATTTAAAAGCACATGAGTTAGAAGAACCTGTGCCTCTGCAACTGGGAACAGTTGGCAGCCATTTGAAGATAAACTTCAGACTATTTACTGATTTCAAAATTGGTAAAACAAAGGACAACCATTACTTCAATGTCATCAACCTTGGCACTGTGTTCATGAGGAAACATGGTATCACCCTGGACTTCAAACATGATGAGGTCCAAGTGAAAGGCATGGTGCTTAATATGATTATCAAGGGACCGAACACCTTCAAGCAGGTGAGGAGGCACACCATGCAACCTCATCCTCCAAAGGATGAGTGACTTCTGAGCAGCCCACTGGCCGCTCACAAGAAAAAGGACCTGGACAAAAATGGTCCAAGTTTGACTCAAGTACAGCTGCCATCAGTTCAACAATGGACGGTGGAGGTCCAAGAGGTGGATGACATTGACAAACCTCACCCCTCTGGTTTGAGACTTTTGGATCCGGACCTGAAGATGACTTGGAAAACAGCGACGATCTAGAAGAGATTGTCCACAAATTCACTCAAGATTGGTTTCCTGATGGACCAAACTTTGAAAAAGAAGAGTTCGAAGCTTCTGTCTCCATGATGCTACCACCCGAACAGGTTGATGACCTGAACAATGTGCTATTCGCCATCTGTGAGAACCTGGCTGGAAAAGCCAAGGTGGAGGGCCACCTCTCAAAGGAGGACCTCCCACACCTCAGGGAGGAGTGGAAACAATCTTGTCAGGACATCCTGAATGGTGTCCCTGACAAATTACCTCCTTTGCAGGAGATAAACCACCACACTCTGTTGGTGGATGTTGAAAAGAAGTATAGTTACTATCTTCCCAAATGTCCCGACTCAATGAGGAAACCCCTTACCAAGAAGATAAACAAATACTGCAAGGCTGGTTGGTGGTGCCCCACTTGAGCTGAGCAGGCTGCACCAATGTTTGTAGTACCCAAGAAGAATGGGAAACTATGCACTGTGATAAATGCACAGAAATGTAATGATAACATGGTGAAGGATGTTACACTGTTTCCAGATCAAGACCTGATAAGGCTTGATGTCACTTGAGCTACATTTTGCTCAAAGATAGATCTCTTGGATGTGTATGAACCAGTCTGAGTGGAACCAGAGGATGTCTGGAAAACTGCCTTCTTGATGGTTCAGGGCATCTATGAGAGCCTTGTTATGCAACAAGGTGACTGTAATGTGCCATCAACCTTTCAGCAGTTGATGAACTCCATATTCTGAGACTACATCAGAGTATTTATCCATGTTTACCTGGATGACATCTTTGTGTTTAGCAAAACAATTGAGGAACACCAGCAACACCTGGAGCTGGTGTTTAACAAATTATGAGAGCACTCTCTGTTCCTTCAAGCAGAGAAATGTGAGCTCTACACTGAGCAGGTAGAGTGTCTCAGTCATATGATCAATGAGCATGGCCTTCATGCCAACAACGACAAGATGGCATGGATACGAGAGTGTGACTAAGGCAAAAAGACTTACCACCCACAAGAAGCCTCAGGCACCTCCACCAAGGGAGCTTCAGGTTCTGTTGGCACTGCTGACCCCTCAGAGCTTCCCCACTCCACCCTCACCTTTTTTGATGGTCCCGCTGTGGACACCTCAGCCTCCTCTGTAGCCTTCCTCTTGCCTGCCACAACCTTCTGCTTCACCTTCTTCATGGCCTTATGCATGGCCTTTGCCTCTGCCACCCACACTTGCTCCTCCTCTGCAGCTATGCACACTGCCTCTGCCTCTTCCTCAGCCTTCTGGTCTTCCTCCTCCTGTTGTTCCAGCTCCACCATCCTTGCTTGGAGCTTGGCCTTTTCATGAGCTCACCTTGCACTGTGGGGTTCAATGGTGGTAATGGGGGCACAAGTTGTGGGGAGCATCATGGCAGTTGAAGTGAAAGAAGAATTTTTTTTCAATCATTACCTAATTTGGACCATCAACACTCACATGCCTCATGGGCTTAGCCCTAAGGGGGTAATACTGTTACATTCTGTTCCACTTACCTCAGCATCTCAGATTCAAGATCTGAATACACCTGAAAACCCTGAACTTGACAAGTTTCACTTATTTGAAATAACTCCTAGGTACAGATCATAGCTTAGTTACTTACACAGCTCTTAGCAATATTTACTTCAGCATGCCCTTGGCTTCTCAAAACATCACCAATCCCTGAGTACATACTTAGTATAAAAGCTTAGTTACTTTGTTTGTATTCTGCAGTTCGAATATTGAATCTAGTCAATCTCCTACTCAACCTCTGTTCCCTCACAACTTCTTATAAGTTGAGGCCAAGTCCCTTCTGTCCCCTCATTCAGCCCCACATCATTCCCAAATGAGTTCCCAAAAGAGATCAGTGCTTAACAGAGGCACCTACTGTATAGCTGCAAGTTTAAGGTTCAATGAAGTCATTTTCATGTGTTGATGTATCAATTGTAATTACATGTAGTATACTCGAGAATATAACTCACTGATAAGCTGTGGCCTGATGGCCTGGCTTTGGCTTTTCAAACATGCAAGCTGGGCCAAAGCCACTATGAAGCCATCATCATGGCCTGGCTTGGCTTGGCCTATTTGGGCCCGGCTTGGCTCAGCTCACAGCCTGAGGCTGGGCCAAGCACAGCACTAATTTTGCTGATGGCCAGGTTGGATGCAGGCGCTCATTAGAGAGTACACAACAGTATTGCACTGACAACGGTTCCTCGATTCCAGAGTAGGTCCAAGATAATGTGTTTTTGCTGACAACTTGAATGTATGCTGTGATATTGCTGCGTAATCTCACCGGCGCTTACAGTCCCCGCTACAGGTTGCAAGAAGTGTGGCCGCTACCTCACAAGGGCTTGCTTGTAAGAGCTGAATGTCTGCCACGGCTACAATTCAGTACAAACTAGACAGCTGTGGGGCAACATACCCATTCAAGGCGAGGCAGACAATTTGCCGTGGTCATTTGAGCACCGACTCCGGGGAAAAAAACACATAGCCAAGACCAGAGTGGGCATTACAGCTACGTGGGTCATGCAGAGATGCCCCGCAGAAAACCCAGTGCGCTGGGCCCTTAAATAGCGGACTAGAAAAGGCTGTGAAGTATGTATTGGCTCTTCGCCCTTGTTCTTGGGGTGCTTCGTTTCCATCGATGCGTATTATCCGATTGAGAAGCTTGCCGTGAAGAAAGAAGATTGTGACCTGGTGCCGGCCCACGTCTGTATGATTATCGTGAGCATGGGGGACCTGACTGCCACTGAGTGATAAAAACTACAAGACTATTACCAGATACTTTCTAACATTCAGCTCACGCCATTGGACCGCTTCCACTTCGATGGCCTTTTCGTGGAATTCCATAGTTGTAAACTTTAAATTGAATCGACTGCACACTATGTCAGCTTAGTTCAAGCGGACATTGGGAGCTACTCAACACCAGTATCACGACAATGCGCAGACAGTTGCTCACAATTTTCACTTTGATGTGAGGAGACGAACTTGCATGATTGTGAAGCGCTGGCAAATCTTGCCCAGAAGCTCGGTCAGACTCGGAGCCAATTTTGGAACAGTACAGAGTAATGACGGTCAGTCACCTGTGTATCACATTCGACTATGTCTGCATTACACAACTGTAATCCGCCAATCTTAAGGCCCCAGCCTCACTTTCCATCTTGGAATTTTCCAGGCCAATAATGCCTCTTATGCAGTTTGCTTCCAGCATCTTCGATTGCCTGTATCTCTTCTACTGATAGGTCAGGCACTTGTTCTGTATCGATGAATTCCTTGATCCTCGTCGCTTTCGAAGATGTCCTATAGTAAAGGAGTCGTTTTACATGGCTTCAATGGATAGAACGAAACACTAACGTCACAACAATGGCACCCTTCTGAAGAATCCACTTGTTTAGGACTTGCCCAAGCGTCACGGTTTGTCCTCGAGTTTTCACCAGCCGTTCTCGAATAGCGGAGAGTACGTCGTTGAGAGGCGCCTCAGGTGCACGAACGATGGGTGTCTGACCTCCGTAAGAGGCTATGACAATACCGTGGCTCTTGCAGAAATTCATTACTCCCACACTGGCCTTCCAAACGTAAGGATGTAACTCAATCTAATGTCGTGGATAACGGCCGAGATTATTTCAGACTGCTGACATGTTATTCCATGTACTGACCTGATTAACCGCTGGAACGATCTTCGAACCATCCATTATTACTCTGAGATCGTCTTCGGTGAAATTCGACACCCCGATGGATTTCGTCAAACCATCCTTCTGCACTTCCTCCATTTCCTTCCAGACGTCTTTCAAGTTCCCTTGTTCTCTAGCCCAAAACGGGCTGTGAATCAGGAACAGATCAACGTAGTCCAAGGCTAATTTCGCCAGGGATTCGGTCAGTAATCCCTTCACGGTTTGCCCAGGACCTGGTATCTTTAATTTCGTTACGACGTATAGATCTGAGCGCGGCTTCCCAGAAGCTCTGATACCTGCTCCAAGAGACTGCTCGTTATCGTAAAGTTGTGCGCCATCTAGATGTGTGATCCCATGTTCGATTGCCATGCGCACGTACTCAGTCGCGTCTTTGCCATATAGGGAGGTGCCAGTGCCAAAGGCCAAGGAAGGTATTGAACTGCCATCGTTGAGAGATAGTGTTAGCCTGGTCGACATGACTGGGAGGCAGAGCAAGCGATAAGGGCATTATACTTTAAATAAACATCCTTCGGAGAGCCTGGTTCCGCAGGTCATATAGTAATATCATGCCGAGTTGGCATCAGCATCCGAGTCTGTTGGCTTTTTTGTACCTAGTTGGCTTGAAATTTGTGGGCAGATCCAAACGTTAATGTATGGAAAAACCTACGTGAAACCACTGGCAAGAACTCGCGCCCCGCGCCTATGCGATCTTGAAGTAGGCTCACGGCGCCCAGGTGCAAGCATATATCTACAATTAGACACGTGGGAATGAATTAGTCAGACTGTACAGTTGAAGCCACCACCAATTTGGCCTTGACTCCGTTGCACACGCCGAAAATCCGACTTAACTAGATCCCATGGCCCCCACCACGTACGTTGTCACAATCCTCTAAATCATTCGTCATACACTAATATTTTCTGCTCTTCGTTCAGGGTTCCGAGTGCTTCGGTTAGTTCAAATCATCTTTCATCTTACGTTCAGTACTGAATCAATGTAGGCAATTGAAGTCCCGGAGACTCTCCTGAAGAAACGAAAACAAAACGAAAAGGCACGAGAAGAACGCCTCGCTGCCGCAACTGCAGCTCGCAAGGTGGGTTTTAGACACCACACTGCGTGTTTGTTTCTATGATGCATACGATCTATTCGACGAATGGCTAGTGGAATTTCACTTCCGCCTTGTTGCCTTCAATTAACCATCTTTCGGGACTGAAATTTATATTTTGTTTTTCGACATCTGAAGCCGCTTAGACTAACGTTCGTTATTTGTTAGGCATCAAAAGCAAAACGAAAAGTCATCTTCAAGCGCGCTGAATCATATGTGAAGGAGTACCTGGCGAAAGAGAAGGAGGAAATTCGCTTGAAGAGGGCTGCGCGGACGGCGGGTGATTTCTACGTCCCTGGTCAGCCAAAGGTGTACTTCGTTATTCGTATTCGGGGGTGCGTATATCTTCATTTGGTTGAGAATAAACATCTCACCTTTGGCAGTATTAATGAAATTGCGCCTAAACCCCGAAAGATTCTTCAACTCCTTCGACTCCTGCAAATCAACAATGGTGTCTTTGTCAAAGCAACAGGTCCTACACAACAAATGCTCCGTCTCGTGGAACCCTACATTGCATATGGGTGAGGACTGATTCCGTAAACTCTGGATATACTTTCAGCGCGACTCAACGGTGAAACTAGAGAGCCCAATTTGAAGTCCGTTCGCGAGCTTATTTACAAGCGCGGATACGGCAAGGTTAACAAGCAGCGGATCCCACTAACTAACAATGCGGTGATCGAAGAGACACTTGGCAAATACGACATCCTCTCAGTAGAAGACCTTGTGCACGAAATTATCACTGCTGGACCCAACTTCAAGCAGGTCTGTCGCTTTGATTACTAGATGTTCTTGCAGATTCACTGATCTTCTTTTGTAGGCATCAAACTTCCTATGGCCTTTCAAACTCTCAAATCCCACAGGTGGCTGGAGGACGCGCAAGTTCAAGCACTTCATCCAGGGTGGTGATTTTGGGGACCGGGAAGGCAATATCAACAAACTCATTCGTCAGATGAATTAGTCATACTTGGAAGCGATCAATGCTTCTGTGGGTTGATGTATACGGCACAAGCAGTGTATGTCTCGTATGAAAATAAGCTTATGCCACTCTCTGGATCGTGAACCACCTGTTGAGCGGGGTCCGACCTAATCGTTCAAGCATTGTGTACCAATTTCTTCCTACCCCGGAACTGCGGCTGGGTAGGAGACTGGCTGATAATGCATAATTTGGTCACTGGACCTATGCATTATGGGCCCTATCTCCCTGCGTTCCCTGGTGGTTCTGGTCCACAAGCCATGCATTATGAGAATTATGCATGATTACGTTATGCATTATAACTGTGTAGTACGAGTACTTCAAGTTGAAGAACGACTGATCATCTCGTTCACACAGCTCTTCTCCCATGTCCTTCCCTCGGCCTGCTTCTCTGAATCATTTGCTATCAAATAACGCCCAATGGGCTGAAAATTTTGAACTTGCTGAACCTGGCTTTCTCCAGAAATCTTCTGAGGGTCAGGCACCTCAAGTACAGTTTCCTTTTCATACCAAGTCCGCGTAGTTATAACTTCCCATTTCTGGTGCAGGTCCTATGGATAGGTTGTGCCGACTCCAGAGTGCCTGAATCTCTTATCACAGGCGCTAGACCAGGAGACGTTTTCGTACATCGAAATATTGCCAAGTTGGTGTATTCCTTCGCGCTTTGTGACGTCGAGGCTCACTGCATTTTGCTAGCCAAGTGCATCTGGATGATGACAACGTTTTATCAGTTCTTACCTACGCGGTTGGTAGCCTGGGCGTTCGGCATGGTATTTGCACCTCGAACTATATGTTTTGTTGTTCTGACCTGTCTTTCTCGTGCCGTTGTTCTGTCCAGTGGTTGTCGTTGGTCACAGCGAGTGTGGAGGAGCTGCTGCTTGCTTGAACGCCGTGCAAAGACCCTCGATCGGCACAGACGAGTCGATTACTACAATTCCATCTCTGTCGCCTGATGCTCCCCTGAACCGCTGGTTAGATCCCCTTACGAAGCACCTTGGATCTCTTCAACTCTCTGACATGCCCAGAGAAGTCGCGCTTCCCATCGTTGTCCGAGAGAATGTCAAACGGCAGGTAGAACACGTTTGTAAGACACAGCCGATGATTGACGCTTGGTCCAATGATGATCCCAAGAGAAGAAATGTCTGGGTGCACGGTTGGGTATATGATCTTGCAAGTGGTAGACTGCGGGACTTGGGAATTTCTCGCGGATCAGCAGAGTAGAGTGTTTCAAGTTTGTACCATGTGTAGTAGTCGTGCCTAAGACATTCGAGACTTAGTGCTTCCGTTGAAATCATCAGCGACCGCCAGCAGTGACTGCTTGACAGGGCCTTTCAAAATGATGGCAGTCGCTCCTGATAGGTTGTTGGTACAAATTGCGTCCTACAACACGAACCTTCAGGGTGTTCTGGGTCTCCCACAGGACCTTGTTGATTGGCTCTCCCCTACGTTCCAGGTTTCCAGTTTTCTCTCCCGCGAACGAAGGGCTCCTGATATCGTCGTTGTCGGCTTCCAAGAACTTCTCCCTTTGCACCTCGGCCGTAAGCATTCCTTCGGACGGTATTCTGCCTCACTAATGTAGTAACATTAAGTTTCTGGCTTTTCAAAGTCGGTGGTGGACAACAGGAGTGCCCTCATACTCTCACAAATCGACGCCAATGCTCCAAACAAAGACCGCTATTCCTTAATTGCGAAGGTCGTCAATGTCGGGGTCGCTTTGTTGGTGTACGGACGTGATGAGGGCGTGGCTCGTACGGCCTGCGATGTTCAGACTCAATGGACGGGGACTGGCCCAGCTTACATGGGGAATAAAGGCGCTGTCGGTGTTCGATTTCGTGTTCGCGGAAATGACGGTGATGTAGGGGAGACTTTTACGTGGGTACTACCCTACACGTCCTGGTCCACCATTCACTTACTCAGTATCCATTAGGTTTGTGTGTGCTCATCTCACTGCGTACAAGGATAGGCTTGCACAAAGACTTGCGGACTACAGACATATCGTCGGCACTCTCTTGTTTCCTCCCATTTCGCCCAACTCGAACATACCCAGCACCATTTATTCGACGTCCCATCTATTCTTCCTGGGAGACCTCAACTTCCGTGTTGATATCCCTGCAACACACCCACTGTCTTCGCCCGAGGAGATAAAGCAAGCATTGGACAACGAGAATGGACGAGAGGAGCTTAAGGAATTTGACCAGTTGCTCGTTGAGCATCGGAAAGGAACCGCTTTTGTAGGTTTACGCGAAGGCGACTTTTGGAAGTTCAAGTGCAGCTACAAATATTTGCATGGCGAAGTGGATAAGTATAGGTATGTGCACCAATTATGTTCGGTTAGCGTCTTTTATCTGACATGACTCCAAAACCACAGCACGAAGCGTACGCCGTCATGGACAGATAGGGTGCTGTACGCTACACATACCGACTCCCCAGACGCTCTAGATAAGTCAAACATTACGAACCTTTTGTATACCTCAATCCCCTCGTATACCACGTCAGACCACGTAGGACTCCAACTCGCCCTTGTTAAAACCCGTACTGACCCATCCTTCAGAAACCAATTGTTTGCATGCTTCTTCTCCCGTCTTCATCGACATCAGCACTTGCGTCTTCCACGCCTCCGACTATCCGTCTCCCGAGGGATTATACTCCTATGCCTGATTCGTGGGCTACCCTCAAACGTTATGTTGGCCGCACGCTGGATCGCATCATAGGCATATGCTGGTGGATGCTCGCCGTGCTTGGTGCCGGCTCGGTTGTATTTGGTGCCTTTAATTTCCTCCTGGGCACAGGTGCGTGGACCTGGTGGAGGTCAAGGCATAGCGGTGGCTCAGCCAGTTCTGTTTGAGATTTAAGCATTCTTGTTTATTGTTATAACAATACATATGCGGGGAAGTCGTAAGCGTTATAAATATATATTGCACAAAACTGGTATGGTAGTAGCAGAGCGGCACGACGATAGAGAACTTTGCATGGATATAATAAGAATCTAGAAGACAACACGGAATGGAGAAATATTAGTGTGATGATCACTAAGTGGTAACACAAAGCTTACGTAGTGTTGAGCCAACGAGAAAGGCAGCGACCAGTTTCGGGTCTATGTATTTGTCTTCACATGGACCTTTGCGTTAACGACATGTCAAAAAATCTGCAAGCAGACCTACACTCGGAACGAGTTTGTGAGACTTGCGTCGATTGTCGGTTTGCACTGATCTTAAATCGATTCGAGGGGCAGAAAGTAGTCCATCGCCATACATGATTTTACTTAATGGTTCGTTAGCCGCTGAATTGGTTTGTCCTTGCCAAGCATCCGCTGTAGATACATCAAACGTGTCATCTGGTACCAGGAAATCACTTGGTGCATCTGGCGTCTGTTAGCAGCGCCGAACCGAAGATGAGAGATGCTCTCAATGCTTTACCTGGATGGTTCCATGGTGGATGGTCTAAGGCAGATGACTGTTGGATTTGGGGTGAGGCAGACGTGGAAGCAGTGGGTTGAATTACAGGTGGCACAGAGGGCTGGTGGGCAGGCTGGGGGGAATCGACGTGTTGTCCAGATGATTTCGAGGAAGTAAGATCTTCTAACACAGAGATCTCGTGCCTCAATGAGGTTATGGTGGCTTCATAAATTTTTGCCATATGTTCTCGTTCCTTGTCGGAAGAAAGTAGCTGCTGTTCTAGCTGTTTCATCTTCTCTCGATCACTCTGCAATCTTCGCGTAAGATTTCCTAGCATCTCTTGCAATTCTTCTGGATTCATCGGACCCCGATCTGTGCCCTCAATTTCCGCTAATACAACTGCCCAACCAGAGTCGAAGCAGAGTGAGTTTTGCTCACGAGAAAAGCCGATGCCGACCCTCTGCAGGGCAGTCTGCAATGCGTCGAATTGCCTCTTTGCTAAGGTTTCTTCATTTCGCGCGTCCAGGGCTTCCGCGGTAGCTCTACAAAGTTCGGCACGCAGAGCCTCTATATCGTACTGTGATGTGCTGGGTTGTACAACTGCGAGCTGCGACGCGTCTTCCCCGGGTTTGGATAATGCTATCTGGGATTGGTCGAGCTGACACTGTAGATGTTGAATATTCTGATGGGCCTCTGCAAGTTGGGCCTGGTTCGCCTTGTAGATGGTCATCGAGTGTTGTTGGAAAGCGTTAAACATCCGCTGGAGTTTGTGATATTGATCTCTGGCCAGTGCAGCAGCATTTACGCGTTCTGCTTCTATTAGAGTCATAATCTCGTCGGCCCCTGCTTGTATAGATGTTCCAACTGGCGCAGATTTAGCCGAAGGCTGATTTTGAGAGCCATGGTCCATAGGGGTTGGATTTGACAATTGTATTTGCGATAGGCTTCTGATGCAAACAACTTTGCGTCCCAAACAACCACAATCAAGCCTGCTCACCAACCACAATGGCAACAGCCTTAGCAGCGTATGTTTCGTTTCCCGTTAGTCTATTCGAATCTCCTTACCCTAGCTTTAGTCTTCTTCCACAACCAATACATGCCCCAACCGTTTCAGATGATGATGACCAACCAGTTCTTGCCGCGCAATTCTCACAAACGCTTATTTCACGACCAACAAGACCTCCGTATGGCCAAAGAAAAGGATGGCGGCCAAGTAACCCTGATGACTTTGGTCAGTTATAGGACACATTTTGCTTGTTGGATGTTAATGATATTTGTCCACAGGTGATGGTGGGTCTTATCCTGAATGTCATGTCGCACAATATCCTTTAGAAATGGGTCGCAAGAAAGTATGGATATTCTAATTTTTGTTCTGTGAGCCCTTTATAATGTAATCTCAGGGTTCATCTGGAAATACCCTCGCCCTTCAAGTTGACAGCGACGGTAACGTCCGCTACGATGCCATTGCCCACCAAGGTCAACGGCCGGACAAAGTCATCCAGTCTCAATTCAAAGACCTTGTACCGCTTCATCACCGCAAAGACCTCGATGACTCGGACCGCATCATGGATCGACCGTCCGAAGACGAGGTGCAGGCCACTGCCGAAAAAACTCGCGCTGCTCTTGAGAAGCTCGTAAACGGCACGATCAAAGCTGCTCAACCCAAGAACGTTCCAGATAACCAAGGGAAGACTACCTTTATTCGATATACCCCCGGGCAACAGAACGGGTCGGCAGGGTTACAGCAGAGAATCATCAAAATGTCGGAAGTCATTGAGGACCCTTTGGAGCCCCCGCGGTTCAAACATAAAAAAATACCCAGAGGCCCTCCAAGTCCTCCTCCTCCCGTGCTACGGAGTCCGCCTAGAAAGGCAACGGCTGCTGAACAGAAGGAATGGATGATACCTCCTTGTATCTCAAATTGGAAGAATCACAAGGGGTTCACTATCCCACTCGATAAACGGCTTGCGGCCGATGGTAGAGGTCTTCAGGACGTGAGTTTCTGTTCTATTTATGTGATGACGCTGTCAGCTCATGGCTTTCAGATCCACATCAATGACAACTTTGCTAAATTCTCGGAGGCATTATTTGTTGCTGATCGACATGCGCGAGAGGAAGTTCGTCAAAGATCACTCATGCAGCAGAAGCTGGCACAAAAGGAGAAGGCCTCCAAGGAGGAAAATCTACGGATGTTGGCTCAGCGTGCTCGCGAAGAGCGTGGCGGCGTTGTGCCCAAACCTACAGTGCAATCTCAAGCCGCGATGAAATCCACATTGGCGGATTATGGAAGTGACAGCGGTAGTGGATCTGAATGTGACGATAGCGAGGAGGATGAAGAAGCACGTAAAATTCGAGATCAAATGAGGCAGGAGAAACGCAGGGAACGCGAGCGCGAGATGCGGATGAACAACATGGGTACAGAACAAAGAGCTAAACAGCTGGCGCGCCAACAAAATCGTGATATCTCGGAGAAGGTGGCGCTTGGGCTTGCAAAGCCTACGCTTTCTAAGGAATCTATGCTGGACTCGCGACTGTTCAATCAGGAATCTTTATCCGGCAATTTTGCGGACGAAGACTCGTATAATTTATATGACAAACCCCTATTTCATGGATCAACGGCTGCTGCTGCGATCTATAAAGCAAGAGGGAACATTCCAGAGGGCAATGAGGATTCGTTCGGCGGGGGGACAAGTGAAGGTATTGGGAAGGCATTGGACAATGATCGGTTTGGACTGGGGCAGGCCAGGATTGGCTTCGAAGGTGCTTCGGATCAGGAGATTCGTGAGGGACCTGTGCAATTCGAGAAGGACACGGGTGATGTTTTCGGGCTCAATCAGTTCCTCGATGAGGCCAAAACCGGGAAGAAGAGAGGTTTGGATACTGGGGCGTGAGTTCTTGGTCATTCTTCTTGGTGAATATATAGCTGATAATTATTGCAGCGGTGGTTCACGGAAACGCCAGCAATTGGAGAAGGCATCTGAGCGAGAGTAGCTTGCTTTTATCATTATTTTATTGTAATTATGAGTATGTTTAATTAAATAAATAAATCCAATGGCACGCGAGCCACTGTTGATGCCGACTTGAATTTATTTAAGCTTTTTTTCCAAATAGTCCGACGAAGTTTTGTACCACGACTGGTATGACTGCCCAAAATGCTGCTACTCCCTCGTCCTCGTTAGCACCTATAGACCCTCCAAATCTCTCCGGATTTCAGACAGCTTTGCGATATACAGGCATTCCTCCTTCATGGTTAAACAAGCGTCCCAAGTTACCCTCTCGAAATTGGCTCATTTTTCTTTCTTTCGTGTCCTCTGTTACAGGACTTTATATATATGACCGGAGAGAATGCAAACGAATCAGACAGCACTATGTTGACTTGGTAAAGCACCAGGGGGACGAACTTGTTGGCCATTTCGATTGGCCTCGTCGGGTACATGTATACGCAAGCAAATGGCCCGGGGACGACGACTATAACCAGGGGATGAGGTACTTCCGGAAGTATGTCAAGGTCGGGGCAACTGCTCTGGTGTGCATTTTGTCTTACTCACATGCCCATTTCAGCCCATTCTCGTGGCTGCTGCTGTAGACTTTGAAACGGTCACTGGGAAACAGCAAGGGGACCTAACGCGCCGCATATCAAATGAAGTCCGTTTGCGGAGGCGTTTAGATCTTGGGATCGACTCCTTGCCACCTCTGAGACAGCCAGTAGCAACGTACAAATCGCTTGCCGAGAGAAGAAAGCACGAACTAGAGGGTGGAATTGTAATTATTGGACGGCCCACATTCAAAGAATTTATGGCTGGACTGAAAAAGGGTTGGACGGATGGTCTTGAAGAAGTTGACCCGGATGAACAGTTGGCCCGAGAGCTGGCATCTGATGGGCAATTCGACGAACCGGAAGATGCAGGAGTTGAAGACAACAAGGAAGCATCCGATCCCCCCAAAATGCCAGGTCTCTCTGGTCCGCTTTATTCTCCAATTCTCACCCACCACTCCCATCCGCCTTCCACCGAGGCGCATTTTTCAGTTTCGGACTCTTTCGACACTTCAGCTACAGCTATACCACCCATTCCGCCTCTATTGCTAGTGGCATTCACTAATTATGTTGGGTTTGCTCAGATTCCCCGCATGATGTGGGACTTTTTCATTCAACGACACAAAGTTCGCTCCGGTGCGGAAGCTGGCTATCGTCTCGTGATGAATCATAGTCGACCAATCATCCCCCCCTCGGAGGAATCTGAACTACAAACCCGCGAGAACGGTGACCTTCATTTTGACAATCATGTTGAATCATTTTACAAGTCCCTTTCCTCTATCCCCGCCGACATTGAGAAAGCGCGGAAGAAGTACAATGAAGCGCTCTCTGCGAGACTTGCTACCGCACGCGCACTCGCTCGCGGCACAAGAGAACCTACGAAAGACGAGAGGGAATATCCTCCACCGACGGAAGTGGAACTCAGGGCAGAGAGGATGAAGAATGAGCAGAGATGGCGTCATGATCTTGAGGGATGGGACATTGTCAAGCCGACGCAGAACGTCGCGTGGGACGGCCGCTTTAGAGGCTCACTCCGCATATTTATTGATCCACCCTCTACAACGGAAAACGATATCGATTGAATAATGGAATATCAATTGGGCTCTGAGAGAATGCGTTTGAGTTTGACAAATTGATACAAAAGAAACGAAAGGTAGTCCATCGGTGCATTACAAAATCTCTACCGCGCCACTCGCAAACCAGGCATCTAGTTCGGCAAACTCGTCGTCTTCATTTTCTACGTTCAGATTGTCATTGTCGATGTTAGTCACGCGGGCCTGAGAGCCATCAGATTTCGATAATTGATTGTCTTGCGTCGCGGCAATTGTCGTGGTAAGACCAGCGTCGATAGAACCAGCATCCCCGACAGGATCATTCGCAAGCCAATCACTGTGCATGATGACATCCGCTGCTAGGCTACCAAAGCTGATGTCGAATAACTGGTCCTCGTTATCGAATTGTAGATCTTGAGAAACCTAACCAAGGGAATTTAGAGACTAACGAATTGTAGTTCACTAGGGATATACCATAACATGTGGGCTGCTGACAGCTATTTTGGCTATCTTGTTGCGACGTTCAAGGGAAGGAGTCAGACGTGCTTCTCGGTTGCGTTTAAGTCTCCGTGGGGACATCGATGGGGACACCAAAGATCCGGGCTGTTGTGAAGGCTTCTTGCTGTCGTCATTGCCCCTCCAAATCTTGGCGACAGATACCTCATGATTCTCATCCAAAGGAACAGCGAGAATGAGTGAGTCTAAATCGGAATTCGAGTAGTTCGTTTCCGGAGTGTGTGCTTCAATGGCAGTAGCCGATTTCAGTATGTCCCGTGGTTCGGGAAACTCGTCGATATCTGAATCATTCCCGGAATATGCTGTCTCGTTGGTTTTAGGATGGGCGTCGGCCAGGTCAGCGAATTCGATATTAAAATCTTGGAAAGGTCTGCGTTTTCCTCTGAGCTGTTCCTGAGGGTTTAATTTCAATCGATGGCCTTGAGGAAGCTTCGAATTACTGATCACATTCGACTTTTCGTGCAATTCTTCGAGATTATTGAATGTGGGATGGGTCACTAGGCTGTGGCCTGCGATTTTCGTCTTCGATTTAGTTATGGCTGAACTTGCTGCTTGCTTAGTGGCTGCGGCTGTCCGCTTTTTTGAAGGCGTCGCAGCTAATCCGTCTCGACAACTGCAGACAGTTGAGAATTCGTTATTTCAGCGTCATTATGCCTCACAGACCAGAGATGTCGACATCTTGTTTTGTCTTTGCACGTATGGTTGCATCTGATGATTATGAGTCACCCCATGAGCGAGTTCGACAAACACTGGTGGCGTACCCGTAATTTCCGTTAGCCAACTTCTTGGAACCATTGAATTGCTCATCCTTCGAAGGCGTACCGCCTGTTACGTCCTCTACATATCCATAAGCTGACGACAAATAAAAGAGGTTAAACAAACTCTGATTCTTCGTCAAATCCCGAATAACTTGTTCATCCCCGCTATCCATATTCCAGAAGCCAGGGTCTTCTGCAAGTCCAGCGAGCTCTAAATCCTGCAGTGTGAATATTATTCGAGTTGAATGAACACGCTCGAATAAACGGGTTTCACTACGTACCATAGACGTAGGTGGCCTCGTATTCACAGTTGGAAACTCTTTGGGCGATATTCTGGGTTTGTACATCTGACGGATCGGCGTACCAGCAACCGTTTCCTATGCCGAGTTGGCCCTACTGAACACAAGAACAGTAAAATGCTCACAGATGCTATTATGACAACGACAGATTGACTAGGTCTGGTCAGCTGCGCCGTGATGTTGAATGTTTTGAGGTCTGTAAGAACTCTGGTCCTGTGTGCTTCCTGTCAGCTATTTGCCGTTGGAGAGAAATGTATTACTCACGGAATGCGGCGGAAGTCGATAAAATCCATGTCTGAGGTCAAGGTCAAAACAGCTGTCATGTTTACAACATGCCCTCTCTGCTTCTTGGGTTTCGATTTGAGCAATTGTTCGTCCTCTAACTTACACTTAATGGATAACTCGACTTCGACCGGATCCCGTCCCCCGTTCGAAGTGATGCCAAGCTCAGATACCTCCAAAAAATATCGAGGAAACTCCCACACGGAGGCAAGGACTTCCAACCCGAAGGGTGGACGACGATTTAACAGCTAGGAGTGACGTTGAGTATGCGCTAATCTAAAAAGGAAAATTAGGAGACAGCTTCGATCCTCAATGGGTCTTGCTTCTGAAGTAGTGCCAACGAAGTAATTCCATGCTCAGCAAGAACCTCCATGTGAATTGGTCAGCCATGTTCAACAGGTTCAAGTCGAGAAGACATCAACCTTAATACTGGGAGAACGGCTTCATTCGATCATAACCGGCAATATAAGACTCAAACGTACGACTTGTCACCAATCTGTTGAACCTGACGCAAAACGATGGGTCTGTCTTCCCAAGACTTTGCAGTCAGACATCGAATTCTGCAACACAGACTAGGTGGAAGAAATTCATGACTTGAGGAGGAGCCTACAGTTCGAGACCATGTTTGACTTGTGAGCCAAACCTTTTAACAACACCAACTTCTATGATGGCTGGAACAAACGTTCAGAACGAAGCTTAATTATTACACAATTGCGTACCCCTTGCTATACGAGTGACATGGCGGAATATTCCGATCGCTTCTAGTTGTGGGTGACTGTCGGAGGTTTTGTACTCCGGATTGTTCAACGAAATCCCGCTGAGCACGGCCTTTATGTGACCGACAGTGAGCAGGTTTAATGGGCATACATAAACCAACAGACCTGAATCAACAGAAACACCTTGTCGGAAGTTTTCTCAAGCTTTGAAATCTTAAAGCGAATGTCGTTGTGATTACGCAGTTTGTTCAGGGCCTGAACCAATCCCAGTCAGCAAGACCGATTGAAAGTGCAGATGCACTGACAGTTTTCTCTGAGGCTCTGATTTTTACTTCTGAAAATCTACGATTGTGTAGTCAGTGAGTGCAACACAGATTCCGGCAGTAACGAGTACTCTTCAGATGTCGAAATCATCTCCAACTAGATGCTGTATCATGAGTGCGTCTGATATGTCTCGAAGAGAACGGTAACTCACGATATCTCGAAGACTTGAACTTTTAGAAAGACCTATAATCAGGCCCATCTATAGCAAGGCAAGTATGCTAAGTACTTATGAAAAAGTAGGACATATATGCAAAGGACGTACTGTTGATTGCCGGATATAGAGCTTGATAGTTTTGAGGCACAGAACAAATAAGTTTTCAATTACCCACCTTGCTCATGATATCACCATAATCAGTTGACACCAGTTCTTCATTCCCGCCATCAGTGCTACTCGCCTCTATTAATTGCGTCTCTCGCAACTTCGCCACGCTTTGGGTTACTAGATCTTCAACTCTGTTTTCCCACGTCTGAGTATCGTCCTTCCCAAGTGCATAATGTTTCGGATTTTTCCGAATCCGCTGAAACAAAAAAGAACCTCGTAACCACTCTTTCGCAGAAGTGACGCTAGTGATGGTCCCAAGGCCGATTTCGGAGTTGAGGTGTTCAGACAAGTTGGAATGAAGGCAACTCTCAAGGATCGTTTTCCCCTGAACTAAGGCTCTATACTTATCTTCCAGGTCCTGCTCGCAAAGGATGATCGCTATTCCATCTTTATCTATACCACGTTTGGGGTGGGTAATCAGAGACCCGGAAAATGGGGATTGTACTGACCGAATTGGGGTCGGCCCTGGGAACAAGTGATTTAGAGTAATAATAGGATGTCAATAGTGTACCCACGGCACGCCCAAGCATCTGCATGATATCCAGATCGGAGTATTCAACAGATGCGTTATTCTGAAAGGTTCGGACGCCTTTGATGACCACCATATGCGCGGCTACACGGCCACCATTAACTTAGTCACTCATGTGCGCCTACCGACCGACGCACGAAGATTGACGCCAACGGCAAGGGTCTGGTGAATTTAGTTACTGAGCATAGTTGAAAAGGAAACAACCCACAGAAGTGGCTACAATAACACGCAATATCCTTTTCAAATAGAGGTCTTCAGTGGCTCGCCGGTCTTCTAGCGTCAATCCTGCGTGATGTACGCCAATACCAAACGAGGCCAACTCTGACATCATGCCACTTTCGAGGCGAGGGCCAAATAGAGATCAAAAACTCACCAGCCAACCGGTTGTCGTGGAATGACTGCTCGATCCTAGATCAGAAAATTAGAATAACGCAAATCTCACTAGAAGGGGGATGACCTCGAAGGATGAGACCATGGGATAGACTGTTTATTTTTTTCTGCTTCAATATATTCTTTCAATAGTTGCTCCGCTGTTGAGAACACTCCTGGTGACTATCGTAAATAGCCCAAAAGGAAATTGTTCATGGTTACCTTTCCTTGTCGAACAGAACACGAGGATCGGCTTTCCCACTGAGTGCTTCTGAAGTGCACCGAACAATTTAAAATCCAGAGCTCTATTGAAGACAAAATCGTTTTGCGCCCTCGGGCGGGGTACCCCTATCACAACTCGGCTTAGCTTGCAAGGTCGGAATTCCTCACCGAACTAGTATATATATATTAAGCCGTTGAAATTGCGCTCCTCGCTTGACTTACCTCGTGAACGATTGCACGTTTGTCGAGTTGGCTAGCACTTCCAATCCAAGATGCGATATCCTCGATATTAGGGACGGTTGCCGAGACCAGGACAAAACGAACGCCAGAACCTTGAGTCTTCATACGGGATATGACGACCTCCAGGGTGCTACCACGGGTTTCGTTGAGGATATGTACCTGAAAAGGCAGGTGATAAGTCCGAGAAATCATGTTAACGTATATCCGCACCTCGTCAACAAGGAACAATCGGATCTGAGAGAGGATCTTGCTATTGTCTCGCCTTATATAACGACAATATTAACTAACAATTTGTGGATTCAAGAGGGCACAAACCAGTTGCGAGTAAGGCTGTCCCATTTTTCACCCTGTAGAAGTTAAATCAAGAGCATTATGGCGAACATAATTATTGAGTCACTGTTGATATTCTGCAGAAAGGAGGTCGTGTTGAGCCATCCAAATGAGTTCGGTCATACGCACATGACTGAAGCGTTTTTTGCTTCTCCCCATGCGCCCTTCCCAAAATGAACCGTATCCCCTGTTAACTCACAGCCTAACAAGCAATGAATGGGCGATGTGGCTGGAAATTAATCTTGACTAACATTTTATACCCAGTGGTTCAAACTTCATCGCCCAGTCTCTAAATCTTTCCGAGCACAATGCCTATGGGGCTTAGAAGTTCATTGAAGGTCCGGGAGGACGAAGACAGGAAGCGACCTTTGTTGGTGCAATGTACACACATTTCAGACTCTCAGAACTCCTTGCTTCAGTCAGCATACGGATAATCGCGAGTTCGAACAGCACGGTTTTTCCGCTTCCCGTGGGAGCTGAGGAAGAATAAGCAATTCCATATAGTGCCTATTAAGGACGTACCACTAATAACCTAAATTACAAATAATTAGAAATTTTTTGAAAAGATAATTTCAGTGATACCATATTTTCGCTGGCCTTCATGACCTATAATGGCAGTTAGATCGTACAGGCGATAACGTATAAGAAATTACGAGCATCGTTAAAACATGTCGATTGTACGGCATTAAATACGCCAAACTTAAATATTCCTCTGTATACATCCGCTAAAGAGAGCGAGTTAGATGTATGCTTGCGAGAAACATGTCAAAGACAAACGGAGGTCGGAAATCGGTCGTAAGCGTATCCCATGCTTATTTCTCGCTTTATATCCAGGAGAAGGACAAAATTTCTCCTGCGCATTCATCGTGTATGTCTGAGTAGCAGTGGATGAATGAGAGTCAAACGTTATGGGAGTAGCTTTAAATTGAAAGTCTTTTCCACAATAACGATGATTGAATTCCATGGGTTTTCGAAAATGACCCGTTGGTGAATATTCGTTCGGGTCCGAGTTGTTCGTCCAGTCGTCGACTCTGCCAGGTTCCAGCCAATAATCATCGTCCTCTATATCATAGTTATCAATCTCGTCGCGACCTTGTGTGAATTGCAGTTCGTGAGATTCGAATCCGTCAGAAGTAGAGTAATCTGTTGATATGATCAACCTGTAATCTTAGACGCGCATACACTCACCAGTCTCTAGATGGTCCAACTGGAAACTCGGATAGTTGTCGGCATAATGTTTGTCCAGCCCATTCTCGATGGAAAGATGACTTGCGGGGTTTAGATGGCTGCCATTATTACTCTCGGGATCGTAAGGGTCTAGCTGACCATAGCGCATGACCATGACAGATTATTCTAAAGTTGAGCTAAGAGTTATGTATTTTGGAAACCATACTGTGACGCCGCGGCCGTGACCGTGACTATTTCTACGCGTTCTGACACGTGATCTCGGAAGTTGCGCCCACGCCTGGTGACTCCGATTGATACTAGTACAATTGGCCAAAGCACCGATGGCAGCAAATTCAACAGCAGCAGCGGCGAAAGATGTAAATTCAAAACTCGAGGAGTATATCGAGAAGTATGTCGTCGTGTACTTGCTTGCGATTCCGTGCTTTGAAACTGATCAGATATACGCCCAAGAATTCACTACTCTGATCGCTATTCCGACGACGATTACGAGTATCGCCATGTCATATTACCTAAACAGCTTCTGAAGATGGTGCCCAAAAATTTCTTCAACGAAGATACAGGCACACTCCGTTTACTTGCGGAACCAGAATGGAGAGGGATCGGCATCACACAGAGCCTGGGCTGGGAACACTATGAAGTGCATGGTAAGTCCCACTGAACCATTGACAATCGGTGCGATATCACCAATCAACGCGCTTTTATCCGTAGCACCAGAACCACACGTTTTACTCTTTCGACGACCGAAAGACTTCGTGGCTCCCCCACAGCACACCGCCAGTACCAGACATAACAGCAGGAGAAAGTGATTCAGGGGGTGTCGTATTCCCTTCTCTTTGAGTATTAAATTAAGTAATTCTTTTTCACTACAAACACTTGTACCCCTGTAGACTCCCCTGCATATTGTATACATACCTCCTCAACGTCGTGTTTTGCCTTCCAATCCCTTAATCCTGTATCTTTCAGTATCATTGTTGGTGAATTTATACATCTCATCTGGTGACAACTTTTAAATAGAGCATCTACATAACATCATCAAAAGCGCGACACAGGAAGGTCACCCCATTGCACCATAGGTCCCGGATCAACCGACACAGTTAGATCTCCCTTAAATGCTTTCAAATCTCGGATGTATATAACGTCCGAACGGGTTTGTTCCTCGCCCTCACCCGCAACAGGATACCTCTCCGCTAATTCCGGTAGAGCCTTAAGCAGCCAGTTCCCCTCTTCCTTTGACAACAGGATTTGCTTCCAACAATCCAAAAAGTCCACCAGGAGTGGGCTTCCGTCATCCCCAAGAAGTTCCTTCCATTTGGCCTCATCTATGTCTAGTTCCGCAGCACGGACGAGTGCTTCAAATTCCCGAGAGGCAGCGGCGCTGATTTTCTTTGGCCGAGGCTTTCGAGAACACATGTGGACAGACAACTTCGACCTTGAATGTGATGATGGATGAACATGGGTGAGGAACAGTTCTAGAATGTCATCCTTCGTAATAGTTTTCAAGAGTGCCGTGTCATTCTCATCTGTGAAGGTTATCGCATCAATAAACTACGCGAACCAGAGAAGAACGACATACGCCTCAAGAAATCCCAGTGGCCGCTATTGATCTGGGCTGCAAACCTCGAGTGCTCGTCCGCCAAATTCTTGTCAACTTCTAGCCATTTCTTCTCTAAGCCGCTTCTCTGCTCCATAAACGTCTCCTCGCTCATGGCCTCAATCGTACCCTTCATACCATCAAGAAACGCTTCGACGCGTTCTTCTAAATACCCAGGGTTCTTCTCGCTCTGAACGACAATCCGTAAACCTTTCTCACTGCTTCCAGGCAACAGCCAGGGGGAACACAAAACGATGTATCCTAGTTGCTCCTGGGTGCGAAGGACATTAAAAGTAGGCTCGGTAAGAATTTGAGTAAGCATGGAAGAGACGACTCTAAGGCGTTGATTGACGACAGGCCCAAAGTGAACATAGTAAGTCAGAGCAGAATTTGCTTGGTTTGGGTTGAGAATCGGCGAAGACCATACAAAATTGGAGCCTGTACGAGTGTATGATGATTTCTAACAAATGTTATTACATGGGAAGGCAATTACCTTTTGGCAGTATTAAGGCGTGGTCGTTTAATCTGACAGTAGGATATGGGCAGATTCCAAGCCCTCTTTCTGCAATTTCAGCTAGCTTGATAGCTTCCTGCAAAAAAATCTAGTAAGACATGTTCCAATACCAATGATCATTCACTCACATCTTTATACATGTTGCCAGTTACCAAAATCCTTAGATTGACTTGGGACAGGAGGCCTCGCATATGTGTTTGTATTTCTTCGTGGGTGACCGCTGTCTTTATGTTCAGCCTGTTAGAGCTCCAAGGGTAGGTATAAATATCATACAGGGTAAGTCCTCCAAATTTTCCTCCAATGACCACAGCTGGTCGGTCAAAGCATATGAACCAAAGTAGTCGGAAAGTGAATAAGACTGGCCAAGAAAGAAATTCTGCCAATCCATTCTAGCCTGTACAATGTCTTAATAAGAACAGTTCTTAGTCAGAAAGTCGTTCGCGAACCTTCTCTTTCACGATTTCCAATCGTTGAGGATCTACGACCAGTGATGTCAGCCTGTCCATGATGTTCGTTACCAGAACGGCCATCTTGTCATTATAGCCTTTCATAGTAATATATAGTCCGTTACTGTGTTGGTGTAATTTGTACGAGAGACCTGCAAGCTCAGCGTCATACGAAAACTCGGCGAGTGAATCATTGACAATGTCAGAGTATAATCTACGCAGGACGACTTAGTGGCTGGAAATGCAACACAGAAATGAGAAACGAGCCTAGTCATCACGTAAGCGCGAGAAGATTCCTTGGCAATGAGGCTGGGGGTAGGTCATTCGCAACAGATGTGGCAGTTGAACAACAGAGCACACACCTGCGTAGATCAATCGTTACTTGTGCTTTTGGAACCCAGAAGCGGTCATCCTTCTTATGCCATAACGTTGACAATGGCGTTTCTCGAATGAGATGTGGGCGCTTTAGCGGCTGCAACATCGATGGGCATTTGAACGCAGAATTGACAATGAGTACGCACTTCGTTGACTGAACGTTTGTCAACTTCTACGTTGGTAGGGATAAACTCGTTGGGACCAGGGAGAACTAATTCGGAAATGTCATTTGGCCCTTGTGCCTACATGCGCAAATAAGTTCATGCGTGTCAATATTCTGGGTCCAAGTTACCTGTTCCATAAACTCCTTATCAAAGGGCTCAATGCGATACCCAGTACCATACCAGGGCTCTTGACACCACGGTGTGTTCGACTCGAGTTTGGCATGTTCGTCCGCTTTTGCCATCAGAACCGCCCTCGCTTCCATGATCCGAAAGCTTTCCAGATACTCTCTTACCTTCCTCTCCCCACTATCATCATCCCAATCCCAGATTAATACTGGTGCAATAAGCAAATTCTCTTTGGGCACGGGCCAGGTCATGATGTTAGATATCCACTTCGCATAATCATCGGGCTTTCTCTTGTCCTGGAAGCGAAAACTTGTCGACGAAAGCGTAGCTATTTCGTTTTGGTGATGCGCAGGGAAATCTGAGGATCGTAAAAGAGCAAGATATTTGAAACATGCCAGAATAACAGAGCGGTAATTCACTATGCAGGCCAATTGAGCCGCCAAGAACAATCGAGGGGAAACGGATAACTTACTAAAGCCATCCCTTGTTAGTTGGCATGTCATTCTGAAGATGCCGAATCCTCTACCAAGTTCTTGTGATTCAGATCTTATACCAGTTATCCAACCTTTGTTTTTGAGGTGAGAGCATAGCGAACCAGGGCCCTCATGGCCTACCAGATGAGCTATAAATCGCGCTGGTTTGTGTTTCCAAGTTGGGGGCTGATACTCCAGAGGGAATGAAATATCCAGTGAATGAAAAGACATGACTGTCTGGATGGAGACAAGGGCCTGGAATGGTGCAAGCATTAGAAAGCTAACAAATGCGAGTGAGGCGAATCATACGCCTTTATCCCGTGGTCCATAAGAATGCTCATATATCATAGGAAGGGGGTCTTGTTCACGGCATGGAATCAGAGAAAAGAGGGTGGAAGCAAGTTCGGAAAGCTGGTCCAATGAATCTTATGCAAATATGAGATGGATATGAACCATAGAGGTAAATATACATACCCTTCCCAATTATACACAGTCGCATTCGACTAGCACAATACTCCTTACTCCACCATTCAACCAAGCGCCGGCGAGTTTCGCGGCCTACTGATCCTCCGTCGTCGTCTGATTCGCTGCTGTTGGAAGTGACAGAAGGCGCAACAGAAAGCGCAGGAGAGGGCACACGCGAAGGAACCGAAGATGGGGGGAGGCTATTGTTACGAGAAGGTGTGCTTTCATTCGATTTGCCTCTGGCTTTTAGATCTTTCGCTGCCTTGAGCAAGCTCTCCCGATTTCCGCTACCGAATTTGCGCCAAACATGCCCATCACGGGTAATGTGTTTGGTCACCTGGAAGACTCGCCACAAATCAGCTTGATGATTCTTCTTGTGTTCCGAGTCAACTGCATTCAGTTCACGTGAGGTACACGATGGTGAAAAGAGAGGAGAATGAAAGAAGGCCGCAAAGCGTTCGAGGGCACCCGAGAGTGCAGGAGTCGCAACATTGAAGTAATAATTCGTGTTGGATGTGGACGTATAGGCATTGGATCTCCCGTTGTTTTTGGCGAGGTACTGACGAGCCCTGAATGTCAATGGACCAAAGTGAGAAACATATGTGAGGCACCTCCGAATACTCGTTTTCGCGGGGAAATTGTTCAGTGCCCTGACAAACAAGAGACAACAATGAAATCTAGAATCCATGCTTCAGGGGAAACAACTCACCATGAACAATAGATGTTCACAGAAGTGAGCAAGCCCCGGCATATCATCCTAAACAACCTTTATCATGTCGGCGGATGGATGAGCTCAAGTGACCGACTTACTGGATCGGATAGATGCCCAACAGCAACATCAAGACTGGCAGCAGCGCTGTCAGCATGGGCGTCATGCACGAGAGTAGCGTGTAGACCGTTATCGAGCTTAATTATGCGATATTCTCGATCGTCTTGTTCAGACTTTTGAATTGGCCTGTTGAACATAAAGTAGGGTGGAATCGAGCCGGCGGAGACGCGTCGCCATTCAGGGCCCATACTGGTGGTAGTCATGTGGGCACGGGAGGGAATAGCAATGCCTGAGCAGCTAGTGTGAGATTGAGTTAGGGGGAAATAGTATTTAGCAGAGCGGTGGCGTAATATGAGGCTGAGATTCAACAATTTCGACATCATGACAATTGGGAGGACCACAATGGTCACACCCCAGTGAGGACCCTGACTGGCCAATCACACCAATCGCCCTCCGCGGTCTCGTTACATTCGGATTCTCACATGACATTTGACAACTCTACCTTGTGTTATTTAAGATGGGAAGATTCAGGTAGAGAAACAGCAAGCAGACGACCGAGTGGTCAAGGAACGTACCGTCTCGAGTAATGGGTCGGCTGGGAAACCCACCTAGATGCGCGCGATCCACGGACATACAACTCGAGGAACTCTTCCCAGAATGAGGTTGTCTGGTACGAAATTCATTCCTCTTCCCCGCTATACGTGTCTCACATGATACACTATATACGTAGGCGGACTCTCCATTCGCGAATTCAATATCACGTTGACTGTCACGTAGGGCCTCGGTAGCTCCTGAATATCTGATGGGACGAGACCTGTGCGACGTCTCGCTCCGAAGTTGCATAACAGCTTCTAGTCACGCCAACAAGGTTCTGATAACATCTCACTGATTTTTATGGTCTGACGACGGGCTTCAAGGTGCTGCTCAGACAGTGGTAAGTTAAGTAAACTTGGAATAAAAGGCCAGATCAGACCGTTGTCGATTGCGATCGGTTCAATTATTGGCCGGTGATAACATTATATCTCTCGGCGGCTACCGGGGGCATGTAAAAATCTCCGACGCCAGCAGGATTCGAACCTGCGCCCTCAAAGAGGAACAGATTTCTAATCTGTCGCCGTAACCACTTGGCTATAGCGCCCTACAGTTTGTGGTTGGCATGGCAATATTAAGTTCCTCATACAATCTTTGCCGAAATCACTTAACTTACATATATGGTGAGTACATCGTGATAGCTGAATCAAGGAGGATCTAGTGGGTAGTGATACACTTTACGGAATACCTCCCAAATTGTCTCTAAGGTTTCCATAACTTTGTCAAAGGTGGCCCGCAGGTCATCCACTGGCCAAGAAAAAGATAACATGTATTGCAAAGGAAGAAGGGCATAATCTTCCATGAATGACACTTTGAGTGCAAGTGAGTCGCCGGTCGATGATAATGTCGATGAAAAGGTTGACTCATGCACAGAAGTCGGTGAGGTAGCTGTAGTGAGAAGGGATGTGGTAGGAGGTGAAACGGCCTCAGTTCCCGTAGGAACGTCGAACCACCGCCTCGTTTCAGTTATGCTGCAGACGGATGTGGTAACCGTGACAGGGTCTGGCAAGAAATGATCTCTAGAGCCCATCAGTGAATAACTCTGCAATGTTTGTTCCACCTGGCTCAATTGAGAGTTGTGGCGATACAAGAAGGCGACACCAAGGAGTATCATAGTCCATGTGGCAAGAATGATTGCTTTTAATCCAACAGATGTTACTGATGTCGGTCCGGAATGGATAGTTACGGATAGATAGGGATAGAAAAACTCTTCCGCAGAAAAGTGGAGGAGTCTGTGACCCGCGGAAGTGGTTTGTCGGTGTGCGAGGTTTGACCGCAAGGACGATACATCTACACGTAAGTCGTAAGTATAAATCAATCCAAACGAAACGTGGAAAATGAGAAGCCACAAACCAGATGCTGTGTCGATACAAACCTCCAACCTTCCAACAGGGATCGAGAATGTGGGTAATAACACGTTTAAGAGAGTCTCGTTCTTTGCTTTCCACTTCCCCTTCATAGAGCTTCCGTGTTCTCTCCTTTCTCGCACCACATAATCAACGACAACTGCCCCTCCAGTACCAACATAGACTCTAAGCCAGCTAATCCACTCTTTACCACCCATCTGTTCAAAAGGCACGCCCACGGCGCTGGCATCTGACCGTGCTATCGCAGATGTGTCGAACTTCACAGGTGTACCATTGACACTAGCACTGGCGATTACCACCTGAGGGGGGCTTACTACTGGAGGTGTAGAAGAAGCTGACCCAGGCTGTGCCAAACCAAACTCGAGCCACTCCGAATCTGCATCAGCAGCCGCATTCAAACAGATCCGGACAGCATAGTCAGACGGGAGGAGTTGATCGTCAAGCAAAAGAGGTATAACTGTGGCATGTACCGAGGGAATCAACAACGGTCCGTTCCTTGGTAGCGAAGGATGTCCCGTTCGGTCTGATGGCTTGGACGGTATATTGGGGACCGTGTTTCCGTTTGGCGTTCGCGGACGACTGATTGTCTGCAGCTCGCCATTTACATGCGGCATGGTAATGGTCCGTAATGCAATTCTTATACCATCTTCCCCACATTTTGTGAACCCTCCTTTCTGCAACACGGTCTTCCTGGCTTGCGCATCCTTCAAGATATCACCCGTAGCGTTATAAACCTCGACATTCACAGATGCCCCTTCTACCTCATTACGGATAGTAATGGAAGTGGACTCAGAATCGGCTGCAAGAATCGTGAAGCGAGGAAGCACGAAAGGGTCTAAATCAGCATCCACATCATGGTCTCTCCTAGAGTTTTGTGAATTAACTCTTGCTAACGATGGCCGAGGAGTGACAAGAATGGTCCCATAGATGGAAAACGTAAAGTTGTTCTTCGCTGGGGCTATGATCTCATTCATATTGATGTGCAGCGTTATTGGAACAGCGGGGGGTCTGGATTGTCGGGTGGCACCATTAGAGGGAGATATCGGCATAAGAGATGACATGGAAGACAATGTTCCCATTGGAGAGGAGACCGAGGACGCTACGGTCGCAGTCGAGCCCTCGAAGGAGTACTCAGCAACATTCTGAGCTGGTAGAGGAGCACGTAGAAGGGAGGAGACCGATGATGCAGAGGTTCGCCTTGATGCCGAAGTTGATCGAACGGACCCGCTTCCCTCTGGAATCAAAGCCTGCGGAGAGCTTAAATCAAAGGAGGAGCTCCTCGAATCCGCGATAGATTGTCTAGATGTTCCGATGTCGAATCCTGTATAACCAACACCGCCGTCAATACTCCATTCATTCGGGGATCCATCTACCCAAGAAACGTCAGACCCTTTCGCTTCAAGCCCCGCGTCCATGCCAAGCAGAGTCGCAACGCCGGGAAACCATACACCTTTGCATGTTCCCTTATATTCAACATCCATTAACACGCCTTCAGCGTCATTCCGTTCTTTGTCTCTCATTTTCCCCCGAATGATGCATAACATCTCCCCTGAAGCCTCCTTTACTCCTACTCTCCTTCGTCCATCACTGCTGCCTTCGGGAATATCGACCGTTTTCATCGGCTTGGCCCATCTGATTCGAATGCGCTCTGCACTAGGGAACGTGCCTTGAATTCCACAACCGGCCGAAAAACCTGCAGTAGACGAATCGCTTGATTCATCATCAGCAAAGTGGGTGTATGAATTAGAGCGTGAAGGACGAGTAGACACGCTGCGGGTGACATGGGGGTCGGAGGTAAGGTCCCATGAACCACCATCATCGTCTATAGAAGACAGAGAGGCAAAAGATGCCGAGGCAGTAGTAGGCGGGAAGATACGAAGCTTTATGTTATTGTGCAGGCATCGGGGTGTTGGAATCGAGAGCTATAATTGACATGGAGATTTAGCTGCGGCACGAATAACAATGCCAGACATACCAGATAGGGAAATCTGGGAGGACGAGATACATAGGGCACCCACATATCAATGGCGGCCATAAATTGTGTCATGTTTCGTTCTCCGATGGAAGGGCGTCTGCCTTGGACTGAAAACCCCGTATACTCATCTCGTTCATTGTCAGTGAGCGCGTCGGCTATCTTCCTGCGAGAGGGGAACACCTTGGGTAGAACGTACGAAATGTTATACCCGCTGACAAGTATATGTCCAGTATATTGATGGTCTATGGGTGGGATGTTTTCGCTGCCAGTGTAGTTATTGGTGGATTTTGAACCTTTACTGGAGGAGGCAGAGGAAGAAGTTGGTGGTGCGGAGATATTGAAGACACTGTTGAATGTCTCTGAAGAGCGGGCTGGGAGATTAAGGGCACGAGCAGCATTGTGTAGCAGGGGGGAGACGGTTGAGGAGAAATTGTAAGGCACTGAATTATTGTCGATGGGATGGACTTGAGAAGTCAATATCTTCACGTTCTCCTCTTCAAGTATGTTACAGCAGTGCGCGTATATAATGGGAGTCGATGACTTACCAGGGAAAAGAGGTATAGTTGTTCCGGGCGTGATACTCTCTAACGGTAGAGAAATCTGTAAACCAAGTTTGGTGGTCTTTCCTCTACACAAGCGCACAAAACGCACTTTCAAATACATCTTTACAGAAGCTCCGTCTTGACCCTGCTTCGCCTTGCCCTCTATTGCAACACGCGTCACGACATTCAGCTTTTGTTGGTGGCCTGGCGTGACTGTCGGCGAATAGCTCGTATTGGTCCTAGAGGGACTGACAGCGCGTATAGGTCTGGTTCGCGCAGGTGTAGACACGGTCAGTGCCATGGGCGGACTACCATGACGCGAAAAAGTCGGCACTGCCATTTGCGCCGTTACTATGTACTCGTTGATGTTGTAAGTCGCGTTCAAGGGGATGAAGGCTGTTTCATGCAAAAGGTGACTTTAGAAGTGTAAGGACCTGGAGGGAATTATAACTCAGGCGACGTGCGAAAAATTTGGACAGAGGACGACGAATGCGGACCCCTGAAGGCCTGAAGACCGTAAGAGCTGCTGCCGACGCCACCAACGCTCGAAACACAAAAGATTTCCAAATGGGCATCACACGTATCCACAATGGGAAATACGAGCCCATCTACTGACAGTCTTTCATCCATCTCTATGGTGATGCTTCCAACAGGTTTAACAATAACTAATGTACATGAAAAAAAAAATATGGAAAGCTGCCAAGGTGACATCACTGCGCCCACGCAGAATGGAGCAGATCTCGTAAGGCCATCGCCTCTTCTTTGAAGCTCAAAGGATGGATCTTCGAAATACCGTAGCGCGTACGAGTTTGTCCCTACATTTCAATGGGTTAGAAACAGACAGGGGTGACAATCGAGGCATACATTATAGTCGTCTAGTTTCGCACGACAAGAGAAATTGTACGTCGTACAAGTGGCTTTGTGGAAGATGACGTTATATTTCGCATCATCACGTTCCTTCAAAGTAGCTTCAGTACAACATGTCTATTATAGATGGAAGTGCACTGACCTTGATCTCCACAAGCTCATTAGCAGGCATACCAAAGACAACCAAACCGACATCATTGAACCCTTGTAGCCAAGCCTGTCCAGACCAATCTGCAACGGCAAGAGACACGATGTATCTACAGTCATATTAGCCTCGTCAGTTATAGTAGGTTATAACTAACCTATGGTCAGGAGATGGAAAGCTCTTGTCACACTTCTCACATCTCCAGCTTCCGTTATCTTCGATAACTTTTTTATTACACGCGGGAGTCTGGCAAGCAGGGTATGATATGTTGTCGGGTTTGATGTGCATGATTGTCGCTCTCGTTGAGAAATAATCAACCTTATCAGCCTGCCCAAGTTGCGCCTCCTTGACGTCATGAATGCTACGGAGTTCTGCACGATTGAATCCACCTGTCATTCCGCTAGCGCCGGAAGTAGAATGCGCTTGGAAGGATTGATTGGCTCCATCAGCGTCGTACCAGCCGCGAAGTGCGAAACACTCTGGAATATCTGGCTCGATACTCATGACACTCGAGCTAAACATAGATAGCGAACGACCTTGCAAAGCACCCGATAAGTATACACAACAGGGAGGCAATGAATCAAATCACCTCCAAAATCGCCAACCTTCACACCTTTGAAAGCAATGACTGGGGTGCCCTCAGAATTGTATTGCTCCGCCTGTTTCCCCCATAATGTAAGACGCACAGAGTACCCCGACCTATCCACCAACGTAAGCTCGCGTTTTGGTATCTGAAGGGAGTTAAGATAAGCCCGTCCATAAAGCACCAACGAATCACGAACCGTCCTATTTTGTGCCTTGGAGGTGATTTCACTGAGAGGCGCGACATCCTTGACAATAGCGATAACATCTATGCATTCAAAATGAGGCAGGACGTGATTTCAAGAAAAGATAAGCAACTACCGCAGGTTGAATCTTTCGGCAAATTCTCCAGTTCATTGAGTTGTACAAAGTTATATTTGATCATTGGCAAGTTGGAAGTCTCGTGACACTGTAAGGAATATGAGACAATGAAGAGACCGAGTCGCGTCACTCACCTCCTCCACTTCGGTGTTGCGTTCAAAATTAAGCTCGTAATCGTTGGTAAGATTGGAAAACTTCTTCTTTGCCAGGTTAACGCGGGCCTTCGAAACAAAATACACTCTTCCCTCCTCGAGTTTGGGGTAGAGCTCATCCACAACAAGATTGAACGCGGTGCCTTTGATTTCGCCAGTCTCGTCCATGAGCGTGACGCTAAACAATTTTCCTTCGCCCCTTTGGTTGGACCAAGTCTTAATCTCAGACTTCTGTGTGACTCGCGCCTTGATTACCCAATTGTTCTGGTATGGACTGAGACCTTCAATAGGAAAAACAGAACGCCCGGCTTTGGCACCTGCTTGTTGCTGGGGCGGAGCATTGACCGGCTGCGGTTTGTTTACGGATGAGGACGCTTGAGGAAGAGGTTGAGGGAAGATGGCAGCAGAAGGAGTAGCACCAAGCTCGGGATGATCTGCAATACTTTTGGGTTCCCCAATTTTGTCTGGGACATTTTCAATGGGACGAAGTGCAAGGACAATGATCAACCTTGAAGGGTTGTGTAAAGATAAGGATATAAGGGAAGTCGCGTCGCGTACCGTTTGTTGTCCTGGCCCGGGACAAGACTACACGTGAGTTTTTCGACTACGACTATCGTATTTTTGCCAATGGAATTATCATCGACCATATGATTAAGTTGTGTAGCAAGCATGGCTTGCATGAAGGAGATACCGTCGGACATGATGATACGGTAGCGTTCTACGGAGCCAGTGGTGGCAGCGCTTACTTTTTTGATTGAAAGAAGTTGAAGGGTATGTGGCATGTTGAATAGGTCGTCGTCGTTTGGGTCGGCATGGTAGAGGCGATGACAGCTACCTGCAGTGAGTTGGACCATGTTGGTGAGAGATGTGACACAACGCGAATGTGACCAGACGTTGTATACCGAGACCGTGTGAATTAATTAATTACATAATATATTATTATTAAAGAATTTACTTTTTCAGCAATGCACGGTTTGTTGCATCTCTTCCTGCCTTGAGTAGGAGTGATAACTGGTTTCCACCAGTTCCTCGCACAGGACCCTGCCCAGATGCCCTCTCTTCCTCCAATCTCCTCATCATCCCACTAACAGGGCATCCACCACGCGCAGACGTAGATCGTGACATCGATACCACGTACAAGCACGCAATCTTAAAGTGCTCGTCCCGTAACTTCTTCAACGCTAGAACCGCCCCATCATATGGTTCTCTAAGTGCTACATTCCTTAGCACTAAATTTCGAATCGATCTCGTCCCAAGATACGCAAGGTATTCTTGATGTTTGCCTGGCATATAACGCCGCATCCTTTCCATGAATCCGTGATCTGCCTTCTTGTTAATTAGAGAAGGTGTTGGGTACCGTTTTTGCCGTAACCTGTGGTCCACATCAAGGAAAATGTCCAGTGCGTGCATTACACTGCTTTGTCCAGCGGATGGACCGCTCAAGTCGAGCTGGTCCGAGTTCTCCACTCCCTCATATTTCCATCTTATCCCATCTGGTCCTTTGGCGTCGCTCCCCTCAAACCATGGACGAATATCCCAGTAAAAAATGTGTGGATCGCATAACGGACGAACACCTTGTATGATCTCCTTGATGTCCTCGATTACCCCCGCGAGCCTCGTGAGATCTCGGCATAATTTCGATATCGCCGTCCGATCGGTCAAGTTGGGAAGAGTATTAACATCATCAATAATTCGAAGCATCTCCACACCGCGCAATTCGGCTTTTGCGGATGCAGTGTAGAAATTTCGTTCGTCCTCCGTGCCTGAAAACAAGTTAACGAACTGCATGTTGTTGATGGAAACAGGCAGAACAGGATCAATCAGTTCCCAGTTCCATAATACTGTGTCTGCGAATGTTAAAACAGGGGCGATGTCCAGGCAGCGCGACACTGCCACCAACGGAACTGCAATTGACTTTGGGACCAGGATTGCGTTCACGTCGTCCGTCTCTGGGATAGAATGCACGTAGAAGTTCACAAGCCATGCCAAAACGAGATGAGCTCGCTGAAGACGACGGTGATCAGCCCGAAGGCTCTCAGTATCGAGTATCGGCCACTAATCCAAGGGACGAATTAAGTAAAGACGATTTAACATTCATAATCAGGGCATTTACCATTCTAATGTCGGACCGCCAGCCTTCGCCGAAAGCCCGCTTCTTAATGGCTACTTCACTTTGGTCCTCTCCTAAACTCAGACTGCCGTTTGCCCTAGCTAGCGCCTTTTCCCATATTTCAAACTCATTTGTCAGATGTGGTAATGGTCTTCGGGGAAAGAATCCGGTGTCGACGTCGATGTCGAAATGGACCTGTGAATGATGTTCGACAATTGTCCTGTGGCGACTTGTAATAACCGTGGAATTGAACAGTGAAAAGGCAAGTTTGAAGAACAGTCTGCAAAGATGCGGCGGGGAGGGGAGGAGATTGATGATGTCCATGTTGTCCAAAAGATTGGTCGTGTGGATTCTCTTGAGGTGCGAATCTTCATGAAGATGGTCAGGGGTGGATGCTTCTCACTTTTTATACGAAACCACCATCAGATGATGAACCCAAACGGCAACCTGCAACATCCTACTAGTAACCACAAATCATTGCCTATGATTTACTCCCGACAGGCTAGCCGATCAGGTCCGTCTAGGGTCGCTTTCAGATATATCTGTTATAGATCTTTCATTTGTCTCTCGATCGAGATGATATGCATTCGATTCCAGTGCTGGACCATAAACGATTTCCCCTTAGCTGCGATCCCATACAGATTATGATATGCGTATCCTAGTAATGGCCGTTTCGCGTTGAAGTTGCTGTGACCAGATAATGAGAATTGATCAACCTGGGTTACAATTCGCTGGCATCGCTGGATAAGCTGTGATGTATGCTTTTGAGCGCCTCCATCATCAAATGCGAATGTTCGCATCCATTTCTTGGTAAAAACCCTAACCCGGGCCCGGTGTCATCCTGGTCGCATCCAAGACTTCTTTTGTAGTATTCAATAGATACTTTCGGATTCACAACGGATCCGACACTCGTTCTATTCAGTATACAACTGAATGACTGTTTACGATCAGCTGACTAGGAGAAATGATCGCCACGTGCAACGTCCGACTTCAAGGGCGGGTGGGTATGTGTTTCCACTTCAGCCAAACGAAGTTACCATCTCCGTTGTCTACAACGTCGCACTTGCGACTAACGACCTCTAGAATCTTCTCCTTAACGCCCAATTTGCCCTGACGAAGATCATGGAATTTTGAAAGTAGCTCGTCAAGGCGAAGACCAGTGCCTCCGCCCGAAGTGTGAGAACCGCGAACCAGTGAGCCGATTTCATCTTCGGTGGGCAGCGCATATTTCGTAAATTTCCCGGCTCCGGCGGTCAAATGGGGCGGAATCGTCAAAGTAGGCGCAAAGGGCAAGTATGGGGAGTTCGGATCAAAGAATCGAGACACGATCTCATCAGAAATCTCGTTTAACGTAGGGGGAGACCATCGAGGCCGTTCCGCTGATTTTTCGACCAACACCGCCCTGACACCAGTGTGAAAGTCAGGACTCGCGCCATTCTATTCATTCCGCGGTATGAGAAACAACATATAGATGTCGTATCAATAGATGTGACTCACGCAATAGGCGGCTGCGATCTTTAATTCCATGTTTAATGCCTCCAAAAGAGTCATCTTCTTGCCTTTGCGGATTGCTTTCAAGGCGACCTTTAGACTTGTAGGGCTCCGAAGGTTCAAAGTGGCTATGGTTTCTGCTGCCCATTTGCTGATAGCAGCATCTTTGTGATTCATGAATGACTCCAGATCTTCGAATATCTCCTCGACCCGTTCATGTCGGAAGGCAAAGTCGAGCGCATTACGTGTATCAGCAATGAACGGCGTCAGCGCCTCGCCCGGCTGACGTTCCGATGAAAACTCCTCAATAGTGTGGTTAATCACGCTGGAGTGGACGTTCTCGAGGACTGCCAGACGATTGAGAAGGATCGGTATTCTTCGGAAGGGGATGTAATGGGTCGCAAAACCAAGTTCACTGGCCCGAAAGTTGAGAAAAGAAATGAAAGACATAGTGAAACACTCACAAGACGGCTCTGCCTGTCAGGGTATCCCCTGTTAGCGCAAGGTACGTGCCTAACTCGCCATCCAATCGAGATAGAAAGTAGCTGCCTCCTACATCAGGGCAATAACCGATTTTCGTTTCAGGCATTGAAAACGTCGTGTTTTCCGTAGCAATTCGGAAATGCGCATATGCGGCAAGCCCGACACCGCCGCCCACTATAGTGCTGCTTTAGAGATCAGACGTCAAAGCTGTCAACTGCCGCCTACTAGTATGCCCGTCCAAAATGGCCACGTATGGTTTCCGTAGTGTTGCTAAAATGTAATCCATTTCAAACCTATGTGTGATTAGTATGTTATCAAATCAAGCATTGGTCACGTCTTACTCTCTTTTGAAGAAATCAATTGCCAGAGACCGAGTAGCAGGATCTACAGCATCACCGGCAACATCTTGGCATCCCCGGGCATTAGAATTTCCAGAATGTTGTAGTTGAAGTTGGCTCACTTGCGACGTCACCTCCTGCACAGAATGCTCGTCCCACGCCAGTGCCAACTATGGTTCCGCACAGGTCGGAAGCACTCCATTCCTAGACGAGTCAAAAAATCAACACGACCGACCTCACCACGGGTAAACGAACCTCAATCTTGGGACGGAGAAGTGAAAGCATGGGTTCATTTAGGGCATTCAGCTTCGACGGCCGGTTGAGGATATACGTCCGTGTAGCTAAATTGGATTCGAATAACACTGGGGACTGGTGACGCGCGTGTTTACGCACTGTGAGCTAGCTGAGCGCGCTGGGAACGTACCGTCAATGACTCTGCAGAACTAGAGGCTGTTGATAACATATGTTGTGAAATGGCAAACGTCCTCTGTGAAGCGCGGACGACGCTGCGAGACATGCGCCTGAGGCTGGCGGTCAGCATGCAAGGTAGCAATGAACAACGGTAAGATATTCCGAGTTCCGATCACCATACCGTGACTCGGACGTTCACTGGCAAAGTTCAAGTTTCCGATTCGTCTGAAGATTGCGCTGTTGCGTTATTTCTCTGTATCATGGAACTGCCGTCAGAAGGAACTCGTATAAACTTTGCGGGGCATCTTGGGACAGTAAAATTTGTCGGACCAGTCGATAATATGAGCGGCATTTGGCTAGGCATCGAATGGGATGATTCTCAGCGTGGCAGACACGACGGAATCAAAGATGGCAAACATTACTTCAGTTGCCGGTAAGACCACCGATGACTGGTTCCTTATCCTCCTCGCCCGTTTAGCTTGGATCTATAGAATTCGAAACGCAGGATCTTTTATTCGACCATCGGCAAATATATTCTACGGCAAATCTTTTTTAGAGGCCCTAACCTCCAAATATATCGAGCCACTTCACGGTTCACAATCTCAAGAGAAAATACTGTTGGGGTCATCACACGGTGCTATAATGGTCGAAGCAGTCCGTTTAGATAAAATCAGGGGCAATCTTGCAAGTCTTGAACGGCTGCGCGAGGTCAGTTTGGACAACGAAAATCCCGCAAGGAGTGATCCAGTAGGAATGATACAAAATGCATGTCCGAGTGAGTACATGTGTTAGCCTCCTCGGTCTTGTTGCAGATGCTGTCCACAAGATATCCGCGGACTTGACCTTTCGTCGAGTTTGCTCCCAAGCTGGGATGTGGTTGCCATGATTGCAAGAGAACTTCCTGTTCTGGAGCGATTAGCTTTAAAGTCAGTCATCCACTCATCGTACTCTACTGTCTTTAATATCATTTTTTTTCTCATGTTTTTTTTTTCGCCCAGTCGAAACAGGCTCTTGCCAGCTACAGATTACGGTATCATGATGAGCGCTTTCAACAACCTAACTGAATTACAGCTAAACGGCACTTTGATGACCTGGTTAGAAATGCAATCAGCCATTGCAAGCATGCCCAATCTGCGCCTTGTTGAAATGGGATATAACAATCTAGTTGAATTGTCTAACCCGAATGGCCGTTTGTCCAACAATGCAGCCCTTCGAGTGATCAATCTTGATACCAATATGATCTCCAGCTGGGTTCATGTATGCACATCGCTGTATCGATATACATCGTTTGTTCTCTCTCTTGAGATCCGGGATTATCCATTTACTCTCGTTTCAAGGTTAGAGCGTCTTGTCCTTGCATCCAACTGTATCGGCCCTATCGTTCCGCCAGAAGCTACGCAACAGCGGTTCTATTCTCTGAAGTACATCTCTCTATCATTCAATAATCTGAATGCCTGGAGTGATGTGGATGCGCTCTCCTTCTGGTGCCCTGCCCTAGAGACTCTGACGTTAGGTGGAAATCCATTGATGGGTACATTCTAGATCCACTATGTATGTTGGATTATTCATGATTTGAGGTACGGTTTTCATTTTAGATCGCGAAATTGTGCAATTCTCTCGACCGTTTATAATAGCCAAGATCCCTTCCCTGTCGACTTTGGAAGGGACACTAGTGTGTACTTGGGTTACGTTCTTGATCAAGCATCATCACGACCTGACATTGTAAATAGATATCACCAAAGGAACGTGCAGACAGTGAGATTTTCTATTTATCTCGTGTCATGCAGGATTCTACGTCAGAAGACGAGCGGGTTCACATACATCCACAATGGCTAAATTTATGCGCGAGTACGTAAACATTTTATTGCATTTGCATATCGCTTTCATTTAATCCGTCTACCAACCCCAGAGCATGGCAGACCTGACAAAGCTCCAAATAATCAAGCCCTTCAGGACAAGCTCAGCAACCACCTCATTGGTACGTGTCGTGATTTACGAATAGAACAACGCTGAGTAAGATGTATCCTACGACTAGCTTTACATCTTTATCGAAGTCCACTTGTCGATTTCGATCGTACCAGGGTACAGAATTTCTCGCAATCATCTGAGTACATAGTGTTGCGCGTACTCCCCACCATGTCGTTGCGAACGCTTCGAATGAAGATATGTAAAGTAACGAAACAACGCAATGCCCAAATGGTATTATGGCTAATAATGGGTAACGGGGTTCCGAGGGAGCTCAACGCTGAAAATGATAACCGAGAACTGGATTGGTTGGGTCTCGAAGATGGTTCAGGTATTATGTGGAGTATACTGTAGCACAGGTTAATTACAGCAAATTATCTAACACAGCAAGTCTTGTGTTCGATGGTTGCATGATGCCTCGCCAGACGGGGATGAGAAGTTGCACAAGCGGTAGGATTTTTGGCGGTACCAGTACCTCCAGTCACTGACTTTCACCGTGGGAGAGAAGACGATAACGCCCGCAAAGCGCCTTTACCTTGTGAGACATTGTTGCCAGGCCACTGTACTAGTATAGGGTTTATCGATATCCTTATGTCTGAGCGTTGACCAACGGAGCATTGAGAAGTACACGGTCCGCGTAAAAAACACCAAAATCGAGGAAACCAACAGAAGGATACCACCATTGAACGCCGTTTGTTTCTAACCGAAGCCGGCCGCCGCGAAGCTCTTGCCCAGTCCAAAGAACCAACTCAACGAGATGACCAACCGCCTTCCCCGTTCGCGTGCCTCGGAGGCCTGTCCTCGAAGCGTTCATCTTTTTCGTCGCGTCTTCTGTCGTCCCTGCGTCTGTCGTAATCATCCCTGCGACGTTCAAGATAATAATCAGGCGCTCTGCGGTCATCATAGCCTCCTCGCCGGTAATCATCGTACCCTGCAGGCCTTTTATCATCAACCTCCCTCCTGGGGGGTGGAGACCTGGGTGGACGACGATCTTCATATTCGGCGGGAGCGCGGCGAGGAGGCGACCTGGATCTTTCACGACGGTATGCCCTGTCTTCCCTGTGTCGGTCGTCCCTATTATATCGGTCATCACGAGAGTCGCCGCGTCGGTCATCGCGACGATAATTATCGACACTACTACGCTGAACATTGTATCCTGTTAGCGCACCAGGTCATCAATAAATGTCACAGCGGCTCACACTATCATCGAGTGCCACGCGAACGGGCCTACCACGAAGATCCTTGCCATCCAATTCTCTGACAGCGCGGTCTGCGTCGTCTCGGGATAGGTATTCAAGAATGCTACGGCCTCGTTGAGTGACGTAACAATGGACGACTAACATGCGTACCCTTGACCCGGCACATCGCGGTCTATGTCAGCAAAGGAAACACTGCCCGCGTCACGGCCGAAGTCTTTTAAGTCCTAAGAGCAGTGATGTCAAATCAGGTCGGTCCTTCCATCACGAGGGCAAGGTCCGAAATCCAGAAAGGCCACGGAAGGCGCCATCAAGTTAAGGATTCCAAAGTGGATTATGTATGCCCAGAGCGTGAAGATTGCATACCTGCCAGCTCGTGTCGCGAGAAACACCGGAAACGATGATGCGAATACCCGGGGGCCGACGCGACCGCGGGGCGCTGCAGAAAAAGATGAAGAGTTAGGTGTCATTTTCCTATCACCTTTCAGCATACCCATAGTTTCGCTCTTCGTAGTGTTCACGGCGAGGCCGACTTTCTTTAGCGAACTCGACCACGATGCTGAGACAAACAGTTAAAATGATACGATCATTATATCAGGACTCTCACTTCGCGCCCATGAAGGGTTTTCCGTTAAGATTTTGTACTGCGTCATCGGCGTCCTATATATTATATTATTTAACGGAACCTCTGATTAGGGTGACAAGAGAACTTGCTTTTGCATTTTCGAACTCCACAAAACCAAAACCTGTGAACGGCGTCTTAATCTTCAATGTTAGCTGCTTTTCTTACGGAACAAACCAGTCATGACACGACAGTCGATGATACGGCCATAGCCTTCAAAAAACTTGGAAACATCATCCGAGCGCGCATCAGTAGGCAATCCTATTCGAAACACGGTGAGATGCAATATTTGAGCAAAGGGGGTATGCCTTACTGCCGAGATAGAGTCGCCTGGCCATGGTGGAAAGGAGGCAAAGAACAGCAATGTCTGAGTTTGAAATGTTGTGCAACCAACTATTAATCAGCATCTGAGCACGGACCATTGTGCAAATTGGGATACAGAAGAAAAATTTTAGTATCAAATGACCAACTAATAGCAGGTAAGATTATTGTACAAAGTAAATAAAGGGAAGAGATTTAGTGTTGTGACCAGTCTATGGAATTAATGTCAATACCCTCTTGCACCATTTCCCACAAAGGGCTATAACGAGTATTCAGCCAATGCTTAAGGAGTATCAAGTCGGTAGATTTACCTCATCTCTCGGAGCCTATGAACAGTCTTTACAATGTGTTTCACGACAAAATCGATTTCGGCCTCCGTGGTGAAACGACCGATACCGAATCGCAGCGAGGAATGGGCCATATCCTCAGCCGCGCCTTAGAAAAAAACGGACCTGAGTAAGAATTGAATAAAGCGGATCAAGGCTCCCACCAAGCGCTCGCAACACATATGATGGCTCAAGTGAGGCTGAAGTACAAGCACTGCCCGACGACAAAGCAATGTCCTAAAACATAAATGAAGTAGGTGGTTTCATGCAGAACCCGATTTAGGCATACCTTTAAGGCCATCAAAAGACTTTCTCCCTCCACATAAGAAAAACTGAGATTGACACATCCCGGATAGCCATTGACATCTCCATTTCGTACAACGTGGTCAACTTGTGCATTGATGCTTTGGATCAAGCGATTCGAAAGTTGTTTGATCCGTGCATGATCCCGCTGAGCAAAGGGGAAACGAAAAAGAAAAAAAAAAAAAAAAGGGGGGGTGAGCACAATATCTCGAAGTGACAAATCCCTCAAGAAATATCAGAACCCCTGCACGCCGGTCATCACCAAGCTGGCAGAGAACGATGTTGTCATCGCTTCAACACCACTTGACTCCGTCAGGGCGTGCGACTCTCATCAAGAAACGAAATAACCCAGACGTTACACCCACTTTCATCTCTTGTTTGGCGATTCTTGCCGCTTCGCCGATACCCACAACAAGCGCAGTTGGTAAAGTACCGCTTCTCAGTCCACGTTCTTGTCCGCCACCACTAATAATCGGGTCCAATCGCACTCTCGGTCGTCGACGCACATACGCCGCACCCACTCCCTTGGGTCCATACAGTTTGTGCCCCGAGATGCTCATGAGATCGACGTTCATTTCGTTAACGTCCAAAGGGATCTTTCCAGCAGCTTGTGCGGCATCGGTATGGAAATACACTCCACGGTACCGTCGTGAGAGGTTACCGATCTCTTTCATTGGCTGGATGACACCGGTTTCGTTGTTGACCGTCATGATTGACACCAGGGATGTATCCGGGCGAATAGCAGCTTCCAAAACATCCAAGGAGACGACGCCATTTTTGTTAACCGGTAGATAAGTAATATCGAAGCCTTCTTCTCCCAGCTTTCGACATGAGTCCAATACACATTTGTGCTCCTACGGTAAGTAAGTACTATCCGTAACAATAAGACAGAATTAACGCACAGTCTGTGTTGTAATGATATGCCGTCTTTTTTCCTTGTGAAACCTTGCAACGCCTTTGATCGCCATGTTGTTTGTTTCCGTCGCTCCAGATGTGAATACAACATCCTTGGTGTCGGCACCAATCAGATCTGCGACATGCTGTGTTCTTCGACATCAGAATTCCACTTGCATTTGCATGTAATTGCTTGTCATACTTTGCGAGCATGCTCCACAGCCTGCTCTGCCTCCCATCCATATGCATGCGTACGACTATGCGGGTTGCCGTATTGGTCGGTGAGATATGGCAGCATGGCATCAAGCACACGAGGATCAATCGGTGTTGTGGCCTGAATTTGAAACATGGGATTCATGGCGGTTCTAATGCTTGCGATTGCACGTACCTGCAGGTCCAAATATATCGGACGGGTCTTCTCTTTCAAAGAAATATCCTGACGAGGCATCTCCAATTTGAAACCTAGCATATCTAGAAAGCGATATTAAGATAGTTACAAGGGTAGAATGCCGTTAAATTACCTGGTCTTGGGGTAAAGTGGTTATCATCCTGGTAATTTGAGGGGACATTGACGACACTGGCTCTGTCTGCGGTTGAAGGCTGGACGAGGTTACGACAACTCCCTACAGATGAGAGCGACACCCGTGCAGACGCTCTACGTACTACATTCTGCGTTAGTCTTGACAGCATGATGGTTATTTGCTAGGGCAATGTCCGGAAGGAGTTTAAGGGTCGGACTTCCGCCAAAGCATGTCACGTGGTTCCTGACGCATTAATAGCCGAAAATCTCCGAAGAGGAAAAAGTCAATTATATGTCCTTTACATAATATGATCACGGCTAGGTTGCAAAAAAAGTGGTATCTGTACAACAGCCACATGAAATGTAGCGTATAATGTCAGCTTTAAGGCCCTTTTGTCAGTATATTTCTACGCGGTGCTCATGTAAAGAAAGACGGCAGACAAGGAATTCACGTTCGACAGCCGTCGACGGCAGGATCAATGATTCATAATTGTAATTGTCGGACCAGGTTGTTTGTCCTGAACACTGCGGGACGATCTTGCAAAATAACTATCTATTATTTGAGGTTGTGGCTGGTGGGCCGTGTTGGTGCGTTTTACGAGGCCATTTTGCAACACCGGGCCGTGATAGTATGGTCCAGGTCTACTGGATCGTTATGGCCGTTCGTTTTCGAACACGGGACTCGGGAAAGGATGTGTATAGAATATTATAAGGGGCGCTCAGTTGTGCGCCCGTTTCTTAACGTTAACCTTATTTGCAACATTCTTGACATCCTCCGAACAAGACAAATTGCGATGCTAGATGTTTGCGGGCAAGGGTATCTCGTCTGAGGGCTATTCAGTAGGTCAAAATCTGCACCAGCCAATAGCATAGAGGCTCTAAAATGTATCCCTAATTGGGCGGTGTTCGATCAGGGTGGGAAAGAACTACCATGACACAAGCTGTTAAGAGAGCGGCCCTCAAAGATTTATCAATTCCACACATACGACACACAAGTTTGTAGTTAATGCCAAGCCTTACGCGGAGCGAACAATACTCACATATTAGCAAAGGTCCTCCCACTCAACAACGATAGCAACTGCGGAATGTGCGGATGCCCGTTCTCTAGGATCCTAAGATTTGGCATATGCCTAATCCATGTGTCACTGGTACTAGGTAGTAAGTGAGAGTACACGAAGCGAGTAACTTCAAGTAGCATGTGATGGTACGGGGAAGTGCCTGCAAACATCAGATGTTTCTGCGGCCAAAAAGACTGTAACAACAAAGAATAGATGAGCATTAGGGTCCTCGTTTCTTGGTAGCACTGGGAGGAGGGGGTAAGAGAGGTACTGAGTCGCCAGTTGATAATCCACCAGAGGTTCCTCCTGAACCCAGCAAATTGCCTCCTGTAGTCACCTTGTTTCGTCCTGGGATTTTGATAGAGAATGTTTGCCCTTCCTTTAAACTGTAATCTTTTTTCGGTCCAGTTGGTAAATGAGGTGAAGGTTCATCAGTGGGTGACACAGGATCACGCCTCGCATTATACCGCCTAGCAAAATGCCATAGCTATGAAAATCCTCGACATATGCACACCGCGATGATACTTACTTCGTGAAGTCTTGAAGTGCTACATCTGTTGCCAGGTTTTAATGTTTAGTAACGACAGCGCAGTCTACCGTGGCTTACTGAAATCGAAACTGTCCGTACGTTCTGCAAAGCCCATCCCGATATAGGCCTTTTTCCCAGCGTCTTCTACTCGTACCACGAAGTAGCGTGAAGAGTCTAGCACGGCTTCGACAGATGGACGTGCTGGATCATAGTCAGCTTTGGCAAATACTAACGCTTATCAGCTAGATTCGATGGGGATAAATCTGAATGACATACATTCTCCTGATGAGAAGGATCTAGTGTTAGGATATTGGAATATTATGAGGTGGACGGAATCGTACCAGTTTGGGCGTCCTCAAAATATAGAGCCGCACTGGACGACTTTTCAATAATTCTCAACCGACCTTTCCAAAGAGGTTGGGCTAGGTCTCCCCATTCATTTGCTCTGTGACCTTCGTTCGCCTTGAGGGGAGGGATCTTGTAGACTTATGGTTCAATCAGCGTCGTGTTCAAAAAATAATGCAGGATCAGAGTCCCACCAGAGACTTCTCTTGCAATGTAAAGGATGGATTCAATTTCGTCCTCGACTTCCATCATTGGCAACGAGGAAGGGAGCCCGATATTCAAAGCAGATATGCTGGGATTCTGGCAACTTGAACGGAACTTGAAGCGCACAGTGTGACTGTTACATTACATTAAAAGGGCGAACTTTGAACTGCACAACGTTTATACCCCATTCCAGAAGCTTGTAAAATCCTATGGCCAACGGCCCTCCTACACCTCCACTCACCACGGCCACAGAACTGCAGGATGAGGCACGAGGAAATTCGAGTGTCCAGGCTCCTGTTTCTACTATACCGACCAAGCAGGATCCCTACCAACATATCTTCCCTGCAATCGCCGACCTAGCCGCACAGTCCAACTTCCAGGCCCTCATCCAAAGTGCCGAGATCAGCGATCTTAATGTAGGAATTTGATTTACGCACCATCTCAAAGAATGGCGTTCAGAAGTCCCATAGGGCGACAGCGACCGCCAGAGCACACGCCTGTTAGTCACAGCTCCGTTAGTGTTGGCATACCTCATAGTAGATGATCTGTAAGTCATTAAGCTGCAGAAGGCTCATCTTGAAACTACTCCCCTGATAGGCCACCTGCTCGTTATGTATTCTCGCGGCTTCCTGATAGTCTCTTAGCCACCCCTCTTGTCAAATCTTTGCTGGGCCTTGTGGCATCCACTTGGGAAAGAAAACATGCCAATGTGTACACTCGAGCTGAAAACTTGTTCAAACTGGTCGAACAACCAGACTTTTTCGACCGAAAACTTGCGACGGTTATAGTGGGAATGGTAACAACTTTCGTGGGTGAGTATTAGGCTATACTCGAGTGCTATTACTAACGATGCAGGACAGAATCTTTTCGCCAGAGAACATTTGTTCTGTTGTCAAAAGCTTACACGTCGCTGTCGCTAACTCTCGCTCAGACATACCTTGGTCTCCCATCCGACCAATTACTTATTGGTGAGCAACGGAACTTTCTCTTTCTAATTGTAATTCAACATAGCGATTTGCTTAGTTGCCGAGAGCGCTGGATGGTCATATAGCGCCCCCACTAGCATCCTTGTCCCCGGAACCTCCACCACCAATTCCCCAGTTGTGAAACCTGGTAAGGACAACAATGCAGCCCGATCTCCAAGCCAACGCCCCACTACAGATTTCTCTTCCTTATCCACCTTCCATTTTGTAGCAGACAGCGTGGCCAAATTGGAACTGCGACAATGAATGATTACTAGCACTCTCCTGGGTTTCTTCCTACGGCAAAGCATTCGCGTTCCTTCAGTGAATGAACCCAGTTAGCGTATGATGCGAATTATCGTTGCTGTATTTGCTCGAAGAGATGGCGCGAAGAAGGGTTTGGGCAACGTGCGAAATGACGGTAGCATGGCGTTCTTGGTATTGATAGTATTGAGATAGAGAGACCGACCGTTGACATCCTCAGTTTCATAACGCAACAACCACGCAACATTGTTATGCATCAGGGGTGGAGCTAGCCAAGATGCGTGACGGTGCCGAACATTATCGTCGGTCGGGGATACAGTATCCACTGTATCGTCGTCGGTTAAACGTTTTGAAGGGCCAGTTGCAATGTCAGCTTGCTGGTTTGCTAGTGTCCAGAAATCTTCAGATTCGTCGTCGGCGGGTTGGCGCTTTCGACGAAAGCTAGCCTGGTAGTACAAATTCTGTTGACGAAGCAATTGACAATCACGATCGAATGCCTACACAGCAGAAAGCATCCAGTTTCAGAGAGTTGACGGACTCTGGACAAGATGAACTGACCTCCAGTCTATCCCGAATCAAGTGCTTTGCTCGCTCCAATTCAGAGGGAAAGAGACGAAATCTTACAGGAAGATTAGTTCGCCGCAAGCCGGCACGAGCAACAGGAATCCCCAAGACAAAAGCTTCTGGTTCCCAAGGTGGCCATGTTCTGAGTGACGGGATTCCAGGCCAACCGTCCTGCAGACCAATAGGCAGAGAAAAATAACGCCCCACTGGACTGGCAATTTCCTGGTAGTCCTTCGCACCCCCGAACGTTGTCAAGTAACATACCAGATATCGATCCCCTCTGAGCTGGCGAAGGACTAAACAATATCTGCCCTTGTGCTCAAACCGACCTTCCTCCCCTGGTACCAGTTGATAACCTTTGTCTTCCACAAGTTCTTTGAAACATTCCATGATATTGCCAGGGACATACGCAAGGTCCCCCGGTTCAAATGAGCCTTTGGGTCGAGCTATAAAATACCTCCACCAGTTGCGCTGGAATGCTGCTGTATTTGCCAGATGAATGCATTGCCAGAAGGACGCCTGCATGCATGGAATCTTGACAGTGAAATGAGTGCTAAATACAACATGCACCATACATATAGACTAACATACCTTCACAACCGAGTGGGGACGGCTTCTTCAAGCCCGTAGTTGCTTATGTAAACTTGTGTTCAAGCCCTCTTGGCATATGCTACATGGATCTTGGAAACAACATCGCCGAAGCAACATCAAAAGAAACAACCACCGCCAAAATACAAGTGGGTGCAATTGAATCATCACAATGACGGGTTAAGCATCTTCCAATCCACTCCCAGGTCATCGGAGACTCAGAAGTATGGGTGGAATTATTTTTCACTTGGTCTGGCAGATTGTACACACTACACATTGCAGAGTCAGATAGGTCAGGCCAAGTTCCATCAAAGCTCATAGAGAATGATACATCCCGACTACTATTAGGGTGTTTGACCTCAAGGCTGCCTTGTATAATCTGACGAAGGTGCCAGCTGAGCGACAAAAAATTCTCGGCTTGGTGAAAGGTAGATTACCACCGGATCGAGGTCGAATGTAAGTTGTACACATTCTTGGTCGGCTCACGCGATGGTTGCCATATTTTTGAGAGCTCTCAGTGCTGATCTTCGCCTCGCAACTGGAAAGAAATTTACTCTCGTTGGTACACCCGAGGGCGATGAAATCAAGGATCCTTCACGTTCGTATATCTTCCTTGTCGGATGCCGCCGCAGTCCACCTAAGGGTCATATAGAGCTGGAATTCCTTCCTGACGTAGTGAACGATTTGGATGTAGATTTCTCGGAAGATCTGGCTGCAAGCGATGCATACAAGAATGATCAGCGAAATATCCGCAAGGTAAAAGAAGCTACTGAGAAGCTAGAGCTTAATATCATCCATCCATTGCGGGAAGGGAAGAAGCTGCTTGTTCTTGACATTGATTATAGTGAACTTATCGCAAACATTCTTCTCTATCTCGTCTTACTCAAGTTTCAGCCATACTGGACACGAAACCGCTGACATCTGGAAGTCTCCCACCAGCAGAATGTGCAAGGCCGAGACTGCATGAGTTTTTAGAAGCCATATACCCACATTATGATGGTGAGGAATCACTACTTCTGATGTTCTAGCTCTTTGTAATGATACCTGAAGTTTGCATCTGGTACAGGTTTACTTCAACACCAGTCTACCCTGCTGAGTAGTTGAGAAGGTCACAGACAAGCTGGATATGGCTCGAAACGAAGCTGGTAGAACTTGGAATGATTGGATCTGATCGCAATTATCAGGTTGGCGTAGGGCAAGAATTCTGTTATTGCCACTGACAAACCGTGACCTACCCTTCAGATATCTTTCGGTGAATCCAGTGGTCAATTTTTCTGTGGTGTTGTTTAATTACCTCATCATAGTTCTCGACAAGGCATGCATGTTTACCGTCTTCACAGAGCATAACGGAAAACCATGGACACATTCAGTCAAGGCCTTGCAAATTATCTGGAATCACTTTCCACAATTGTATGTTGATCTGCTCATACACTTCACCAACGTACATAGCTCAATGCGCTTAGCAATGCCTCCAATACCATACATGTTGATGATCTTGTAGGCGGCCTGTCCTGAAAAGTAATTTTAGTATCTGACTTCTCTGCAGAGTCGCAACTTTGCTCTTAATCCTAAGGAAGGTTTGAAAATCCAACCCTTCAAGAATGCCCACACCCCAGGAGCAATGGCAGATCGCGAGCTCGACAAACTTTCTCGCTATATGCTTCATATCGCCAATGTCGCTGACTTCAGGACTCTTTCACACAAAGTAGGTGACCTTTTATTCTGCTTTGTGGACCAACTGCTGAGCATCTACCAGGATTGGAAACAGGTTGTCAGAAGCCTGCCAAGGCCATAATCGAGGTTCTGAAGTATTTCTTTTGCCATGAATCTATGATCGGACTTGAGGGTCCTATGATGCTAGGGATAATTCAGGGAAACACACGTAGTACTTAGAAGTACCATAATTGTTACCAATTTTGAAACGACGTCGGTAATTGTGAAGAAGCGTGCATTGAAGGAGTTACTTACTATCACTTACTGAGTGTTTTACCATGGCGTACTAGTGTTTCACCACTACACTGATAACACTTTCTAAGCTCCAAAACATCTCCAAACATCTTCAAATTGACTATCTGAGAGGTCATAAGTATTAAGAACATTCCTCTGATTTTTACCTGGTTTTTGGTTTTTGGTTGAGGTTGGGTTAAAGCTATATTATGAGGTGTGAATCACATATTTCTGACATTGAGATATGAGGAATGAATCACTACTTCCCATTTTTTTTGTCATAGTAGCAACATCTATTTCCCATAGACTGAGAATAGTTGTACCATAATCATAGAGCAGTTTGTGCTCACCGTCACGACATTTCATTGATGGCATTCAACTTCGATCAACAAATGTTTTCTTGTTAGATGCCGACGTCGGATCACAGAATTCTGCCATCAAAGCGTTACTTTTGCGTGACATGGTGGTGAAAGACTGGGTACTTTTTGACATGGGGGCTCGTCGTTGCTTCATCCTCACCTTTCATTGAGATAATTAGATTTTCTGGAAGTCATGAAGCCTATCTAAGTCTTTTGAACCATGTATGCCGCATCAGTATAATTTTATTAGTCGACGTGGTGTAATTTAGTGATCAGTAAATCGTGGTGAAACATGAAACACTCAAGTGATACAGCCGATTGTTATGTACGGCCCGGGTGCGTCGGCGATGTGCTAAGTTCATCTCCCGACATATCGGGCTGTGAGCGGGCCCGATGCATATGATCATCATGATATCTTTCTGGATCGCTGCCCGGTGGATAAAAGACGATGTCGTACATGGGCCTAACCAAGACCCGGTTTTCGAGTTCTACGTTTGACGGAAAACTGCTATTGGCACGTACTACGCCCCAATTTCGCAAGCCGTACCGTCCCGCGTTGTGTCACTGTCCCATGTCTACAACAGCTGCATCTGCTCCAACGGCCGGGGATCTTCACTCGGAACATCTTCGGCCTTCAGCCAGTCTAGTGATCGTAAACGAACGGAATGAGATTCTTCTTGTTCATCGAAATCCTCAGGCACGCCATTTCGGAGGCGTACACGTAGGTGCAATTGAAATATAGATTACAGTCCAGCAAGTGATTAGTGTCGCACAGGTCTTTCCCGGAGGCAATGTAGATAAGCAACAGGACGACTCATCGCAAATGACTGCGGTCCGAGAGACCTTTGAAGAATCAGGTCTTCTGATTGCGTCTCCTACGACAAATGCATCCACGCCACTTTCCGACCACGTCCTGGGCGAAGCCCGTCGCAACATTCACGCGCAAAAGCTACCTTTCCGGACTTTCCTCGCGGAACATAAGCTAAAGGCAGATACTGATTCACTGTTGCCATTCACTCAATGGATAACGCCCCCTAACAGGCTTCGGTGACTCTCTTTCATTGACTGATATGGATCGTCAAGAATCTAATAGACCGACAGGCGGTTCCAGACGCAGTTCTATGTTACATTTCTCCCTGTTTCCCCATCTTCAGGGTTTTCCTCAGGAACCAAGCAAGAGCAAATTCAAGTCCCAAGACCTGGTAAGTGGCAGAAAGCGTCGCAGCGTCACCGCGACCAACTGAACTTCGACAGACGGAGGTCAGGAAGTAGTGGCAGCGCGGTTTCTTCATCCAGAAGACGCGCTGGCAGAATTTCGGGAAGGAAAGGTTATGTTTATGCCTCCTCAGGCGTACATTCTGAACACTCTGGCCGAGATATTAAAAGGCCGAATCAATACTGCGATGCAGAGAGAGCATGTAAAAGCCTTGTCCTGGGGTTTGTTTGGACGGATGATTATCAATCCCCGACGAATAGGCGAAGATGCGGAAGGATACACAATATTGACCCTAGAAGGGGATGAAACCCGTGGGGGCTCTAAGGGGCGGCTCCACAGAGTGCTGGCTAAGATTGGTAAAGGAGGGGTTCGTCCATGTTAGCTCTTGATCTCTGGATTTCACTTACGAGTTCTTGGTAGATCACATCTGAAATCACATTACGGAGGAACTTTAATATTATTACCGAGATCGAACCTCAGGCGTTCAATGTGGCTTCCTGCAAGTTGTAGATACACACCCACATAAGTGGCGCCAGACTTCTGTCTTCCGATCTCTGATGAAATTTTAATTCTTTTTTGCTTTCCTAAGGAGAGAATGCAGGTTACAACAAGAAGGCAGATTTGTGTACTATAATAATTAAAGGATAGTGAGTAATACCACCGAATCTGGGATTAGATACCGAAAACTTGATAGTCGTATTGCACTGCTTCCCCCCAAAAGCTAGGGTCGCAAGCGCCCGCCGATGCTTCGCCAGAACCTCCCAGAAGAAGAGGATGTACATCGGAGGTTGTTGCTAGGTTCCAGGTGGCGAGTCCATCTGCATTGGGGTTTCCATTGGAGAGAAACGCTTTGTAGCGCTTCTGCATCTCGGTGACAAGGGCGGCTTGGGCGGAACTGGGGTTTGAAACCGTACCGAACTATCAAAGTAAGGTAAATTTGGCGAAGACAGAAATGAGCAACTAGACGCACCACTATCTCGATGTCATCTTGATGACAGACAACGCCAGGTTCTGTGCAATGGGAGACGGCGTCATTGCCTGGGTAGGAAGCGCCAACGGTATACAATCCGACAAAGGCTTCTCCACCGTTCTGCACCCAGGCTCTTGAAAATGTCCAGGAAGAACACCTCCACATGTAGTCGGTACCTATGGTTTCCAATTGATATCTCGCGTCGATCGTCCCGTTAGCGGCATAGCGGATGCCAGGGTAACGTCCTGAGCCAAGAACTGTGCTTGTCCGGGTTGGTCCCAAACTCGCCTCACACACAGGGGAGAGGAAGGACGAGGCAAGTGGCTGAGGGAATTGACCAAAGATCACGGCACCACCCTCGTTGAGGACGGTAGAGACCAAGACAGGTTTGCTCACCGACGGAAAGGGAGCTGTTGAGTCAAGGGGTGAGGTGATAAAAGAACCATCGTGGACTGGGCGAATAGGCTCGAATGAACCAGTAGAAGGATCGATACTAGTGGCGTCATTGACAAGTGTTTTCTGGGCACTGAGAATCGCATTCACAGACAAAGAGTTCCAGCATGCTTTGTCGCTAGACGTGCAGTTAATATGGCTGTTGAAACTGCTTTGCATCTTCCGCTGTGTAGGGAGAGCAAGGAAGCCATAATTCTATGCAACATTATCAGCCCAGAGTTCCAAAGTAGGTTGGAGAAATGTGGACATCAAGCCTACCATGGGGTCCGATTGTAGTATAGCCGACTGGAACAGCGAAGACGCGGAGGGAACAGCCAGTAATGCTCTGACCATATTGGCACCACTGCTCTGACCAGCGAGAGTAAGCCTGGAGGCCCTACCGCCGAATGCGGGGATGATCATATTCAAAAACTTCATCGCATTAACAACATCTTTGACAGCAAGATTGGTGGTGCCATCGGGCGACATGAATCCGAGCTGTGGAACTGGATAAATACGACAACGAAATGACTGAAACAACGTGACATACAGCGCCTAGTCGATATTGGACCACAGCTACAATAGACTTTGTGGCGATGGCAAGCTTGGAGCCGTTAAGACCAGGTCCTGTGGCAGATCCAACCATAAAGGAGCCACCGTGAAGCCTTAAGAATAGGCAATTCATCACCAAACACTAAGAACTAGAAGATTTGCACACCAGATGAGTGTGGGCACTTCCCCATCTGTCGAGAGGCCTGGTGGGACGTAGATAATCATCGACAGACAGTCTTCAGTGTAAGTTGATGGATCGACGTCTGGTTGAGGGCAGGCAAGAGGCAACTTCGTCGCATTTGCAGTACCACTGGAAGATTGTATCCGTTGTACGCGCAATGATGAATAGTAATCTTGGTACACTTACGGGAGGCTCCATTTTGATACTACGATCGAAGGAGCCCACCGATTGGCATTCGCATACTTGACAACAAATCTGGTAGCACCAGAAGAGCATGAGGTGCCAATGGCCAGACCTAGGGCCGTGTTAACGTTCATAGCATCTGATCCTGTATGGGGGCATAAGAACTCTTTGAGGATTGGGATTTGGCAGAGCCACTTGCTTGGATCGACAGGAGGAAAGTGTAAACGATTCTCCGAGTCATCAACCGGAAGAGGGGAAGCAAATACCGAGGAGACAAAGACGAGAGATGAAAAGAAGAGATGCAGGTCGGAAAACATTTTTTTCACTAGCAGTCCCAAGAGCCGTGAACACCAGGCGACAAAGGAGTGAATTAAGGAGCGGGTTGGTAAAGGCTTTTATAGATCTAATAGTACGAGTAATGGATGGAGATAGAGGTCTATCACTGAGATCCATGCCTGTCCTTTCAAGTTCAACTTAAGGCTAGAGAAGAATACAGTCCGAAAGAGGAATAGCTCAACCACGCGATCGAAACTTTTGATCGATTGATCACTGACATTTGTTCCCGTTCAGTCCGAGTCACTGCTCACTGCTTCCCTGTCCTTGTTCTATATCTATAAAACTTGCTGTCGGTTCCTGGTCAGCTTGATTACCGCCACGTGCCTTTCTCTATTGCTGTTTGAGTTTCGCATGACTGCCAAGGCGCTTCCTCCTCAGGTTACTACTGTGACCGTGATGAGGATTATCGTAAGTCGCGATAAAATTAGGCGTATAGTCTAGCTCTTGAGGAACGACTTTCTGCTATTGAAACCACTGCATCCGCCTAATATCCCGAGTCAAAGCAAGCCATCGCCTATATACCACTGGCATGCAACCGTGATGGTAACATAACGTCATCGTCGTAGTCACGGTAAGCCTCCCAACAAATTTTGAACAAGGATGGGGTTTATGTACAATTGTAAGTGAATTTTTTCCTTGTGGAGTCAGACACCCCAGCCCCAGGCTGCAATATGTTGGTGCTTGACAACGATCCTCTGAAGGATTGTTGGAAGTTGAATCAGCCATCTCGGCTACTTAGTAAACTTACATAATCCAGTACAGACATAGCCAGCTCTAGTCTACACAGCAGACATAGCCAGCTCTAGTCTACACAGCAGACATAGCTTTTAGCCAGTATATATATACCCTACCCACTTGTAGAGTACATCCATTGGTTTATACCACTGTCATTACTGCTACAAGGGGCTAACACCCTGTACCATTCTTTGAAACTCAACATTGGTTTGTGTTGAGTTTCAAAGAATGGTACAGGGTGTTAGCCCCTTGTAGCAGTAACAACAGTGGTATAAACTGATGGATGTACTCTACAAGTGGGTAGGGTATATATACTGGCTAAAAGCTATGTCTATACTGGATTATGTAAGTTTACTAAGTAGCCGAGATGGCTGATTCAACTTCCAACAAGGATGACCTTGTTTTCGCAAGGACTGCCTGGCATTTGCTCGGGTGGGCCGCCTCCTGCCATGGAAAGATGGGACACTATAATAATGCTGAAGCGGTTGCTTGATGCACACTTATGGCTAAATGTGCACCTGGTAATGAATAGTTGTCTGAAACTCGCATCACCGCACTGAGAAATCTTGGCAATATCATACATGTGAATCTGCCAATCAATGAAGTTCAGGGGACCGACGGTTATGCAATTCAGCAGTGTCAAGCACATCAGCACCATGACTATAATCTGGGTTTTTGGCCGAAAAGGTTAAGGCTAGATAAAGTTTTAAAATCAGAGTGTTCACAGTAGCCATTTTTCACGTCATTTTTTACATTGTTCACAGTAGACATTTTTTGGCCATTTTTGGCTCATTTTCAATCACATTTTTCAATCATTTTTGATGATTTGGCAGAGAAATTGACATAATGGACCAAAAAATGTAGTGAACAATGATGTGAAAAATGTTTACTGTGAAACCCCTGGAAAGCAAATCCAACAAAAATGAAGCAAGAATGCATTTTACCTGGTCTCTGGCAGCACTTGGCACATTTAAACTCCCCCTCAATGGACTTCATGAAATTTTTATCATAAGTTCATCACCAAAATGGGCCTGCTGTTGGCAAGCTTAAATCTTGCAAACTTATTGAGCCTTGAACAATGTATGACATAAGAATAAATATAGATTTCATACTATCTACCTACTTACAAAAATTACTATGAAAGAGAAATGAGTCCCACTGTTGGGACCCTCAGCAATGTCAGGGGTACTATGAGGGGGTGCTTGGGGCAAAACTCCTGCACAATGCATGAGGGGTGTGGCTGCTGGTAGGGCTGCACACCATGACCATACCTCATGAGTGCATCAGGAAATCAAAAGGATGCCGATGTAACCAGCTAAAGTTTGTAAGCATCAAACAGACTGATACACCATGATCTGAAAATATAATCAAAAACAATTGAATACCAGAATTTTGCAAGAATTCTGGGACTTTGAAGGGATTCCATTGATTGCAGGCTTCCCAACCTTTGAAATGAATATGCACAGCCACAACCCCGTGAGCTGAATAAAATGCAAAAACCCATTCATGAGTAGGGTCCAAGTTCTCTTATTGGTGTGAGACAACTCAAATATGAGACAATGTGTGATGTGAGATTTTGAGTGTTAAATATTAAATGAGTGACCATAAATTGAATAGAATATTAAAATTGAGTTAATTACAAACTAGTTCCTCAAATAGAGTGGAACTGAAGTGGCTAGGAAAGGAATGTGGTTTTTCATTCTCAGGCTTTCCTAAAGATAATCATTTATAAAGCCTTAGCACTTCTGTCAGTCTGACAGATGTTGTAGTGGGTTGTCAGTCTGGAAACCCACTCTATGTATATCTAGCATTATAAAGTGGTCTGTCAGAATTGGAGTTATTATGCTTTTTACACTTTTGTTATGACCTTATAAGGCTTTCTCAGAATATCCTCAAATACCTGATATGATGGTATGTATGGACCCATAGTATGGTTACTGTACCTGTGCTGTTAAGCCTCAGGTTGACCATGTCAATGGGATGGTCAACACCTGTCTATCGCCAGATTTTGATGGCCATCCCAGATCTGGAAATCAGCAGGGGTCTGGTATGACTAGACAGATTTGATCAATGATTGACACTCTGCCATCAGTAGATAAGATTTTATCTAGCCTTAAAACATCATCCAACACAGGTGACAATGGGTCAGCCACTGACACTTTTTCTGCCAGAATTGCAGTGAATGACAGGAGTCTGGTATGACTAGACAGATTTGATCCACAATTAACACTCTGCAATCAATAGATAAGATTTGAGCAGGCCTTACAAGACAGTCAAATAAATGTTAAGAGGGGTCAGGCACTGATGCTTCAATTAACAGGATTGTACTGTACAATATTGTTACATATATGGTAGAATACAATAATTCAAGCAAAAGAAATGATTTTAGCTGTCATTTCCTCTGAACATCATCCTTTCTAGAGCTTATCCTGACTTTAAAAGGCCTTGAAACATCATCCAACACAGTTGACAAAGGGTCAGCCACTGACACTTTTTCAGACAGAACTGCAGTGTACAATATTAGGGTTGTTCATGGTAGCCATTTTTGGGCCATTTTTGGCTCATTTTTTGGCTTCATTTTTGGTTCATTTTCATGTGTTTGGCAGAAGAATGATCAGAATGATCTGAAAAATGAAATGAAAAATGATGTGAAAAATGGCTACTGTGAACACCCTAGAAAGCAAAAATAACAAAAATGATGCAAAAATGCATTTTACATGGTCCTCAGCAGTGCTGGCAAGTGCTCAGCATATTCAAACTCCCCCTCAAATGACTTGGTGAAATTATTTTTCATGTCCATAATCACTCCTCAACACTCACTAACTCATTGCTGGGTTATTTACCAATCTTTTTTCAAGCTTTGAGTACAGAATAAATATTTTAATTAATACTACTTACTACAAAAATTACTACAAAAGAAAAACTAATATGAAGGGGGGGCATGTCATAGTGGCTTCACCCATTGTGTCACACTCATTGGAGATAGGGGGTGGTGACGTGGCCATTAGTACCCAATCCACCCTGTGAGCAAATGCTCACAGTGGCAGGTGTCAGGTGCTGGGCACTTGTCCCCCTGATCTCCTCCCTCGCCTTGTCCTGTATGTGTTGCCTCTCTTCCCCCTTGCTCCTGTCATTATTCCTCCTCTCTGCTGTCTTCTCTCATCCTGTTCCCTCCTCCCTGTTAGCCCATATGTGCCAGCAATCCTCCCTATGAGCAGCTGCTTGTAGTGGAGGAGTCTAGTGCTGTGGTTTCTCATGGTTCATATGCATGGGTGGGTGCTGTGTGATTCAGCTCCCTGTTCTCCGCTGAGATGGGGTAGTCATCATTGTCATCAATAGTTAATATCTAAAAACTTTGTTAGTAACAAAAAAATGAAATGAACAAGAAAAAACTTACCTATGGCCCAAGAAATGTTGTCAATGTCTCTTGGGCCCTTTTTGTGTTCCTTGTCATATGGTTCCATATCCATCATCTGCACCTTCTGTTCTTCTGTCCTCATCATCTCCATGTGCTGCCACTGCCGCCATTTTGGTCATGTTGTGTCATTGTCTGTCCCTGTCCCTGTCCTCATCCCTGTTGTTGTCTTGTGGTTGTTGTCCTTGTTGTTGTCTTGTGGTTGTCTTTGTTGTTGTCTTGTGGTTGCCCTCATCATTGTCTTGTGGTTGTCATCCTTGTTGTTGTCTTGTGGTTGTCCTTGTTGTTGTCTTCCTTGTTGTCGGTCTTCATCCCCTGGTCCCTGTCATTGTTGTTGTTGTTGTCATCTCACATAGGTAAGCTACACTGTATCAAATGATACGACCTATTGAACACATACAATGTATTGAGTGATACGGATTCGGTGGACACCATCGAACACTCTCATAGTGTATATGTAGTAGTACCTACCTATAGTAAATGATGAATGCACCATTACAATGCTTTCTGTACCACAGTAGCCATGCATTAAGAATGTAATATAGACATCAGAAACTTATGAAATGAACAGGCATTGGCATTGGCATTGGCACGACATGGCAGGTTGGCATAAGTGCATCGGCATTGGAAAACAAGAGGTATGGATGATATTTATTGGTTAGATCCAGAAAT
>QLOK01009127.1:0-10793 GCA_003313805.1 Tricholoma flavovirens
CTTCGATCACAATTTCGAGCAATATCATGCAATATCAAGCCCTTGAACATCTTCGATTCTGACTTTGAACACTATCACGACTCTCTCATACCTTGTCCGACCCCTTTCAACCTCATTCAATAAGTGTCAATCATGTTACGAAAATTCAATCAACCCCGAACAGCGATATTGAACCCTCAATAATTCTCAAGCTCTCTCAATCAAGCTCGACCTTCGTCAGACTTCCTCGAACATCTCTGCAATATTCTCCACAAGTCCAGATACACTTATCAATTGATGCATGAGCCCTACGAATGACATCGAACCATTCACAATCACTTCAAACATCATTGATCAAACTTGAGTGCACTTTGAACCCATATTGAGCTACTTCACACACTTCGGCAGCCATATTCCTTATCATCAGAGACTCATACTGTCCTCCTGCACCTTGCAAGATCATATGACAAGCTTATCACATGAAGAACAATAGGCCAGGTCACACTTTGAAGGACATGAGAGGATTTTTGAAGTATTTTGGACTCCTCAAAGGGAACACATGTATGTACTGCATGATACCCTTTCATTTGTCTCACTTTTTGCATCATTCTGTCATCTACCTGTCATTTTTAGACCCATTAGATTGTTTACATCCTGCCTCATGTAGGCCTCATGTTTTATTCCCTTTTTAGTCCTATGTTTTTCAAACCTATATAACTTTGTATTACCTACCTTTTCCAACAAGAAATCATTCCCTGTACTTCTCTATCATCTGATTTAAGAGCTCCCACTCTTGAGTCCAAGTTATTAGCAGCACATCTCTGCGCAAGTGAAAGAGATAATTATTAGTGAGATATTCTACTCAACTTATATACTACTGTACTATACTACTGGTATGTTCTACTGTATTCTGGTTATCTCGAGGCAATGCTAAATATAGAAATGATGAGTAATACAACATAATTGTCCGACCAATTCCAACACAAGTCTCTAGTTTTTCTCAAAGTTTTGTGATATCATCATGAACTTCCTTGAAAATCATCATGTCGTTGTCTCAAATATATCGAACATCATCCAGCCATCACCACTTCCATATTAGTACCTATTAAACCCCCCATCTACATTGTTCCTGTCCTCCTTCACATACCCAACTCATTCCTTGAACATCTCGAACTTCTATCACAACCTCGATCTTTTATTGTGACCTCAAACTTTTATTGCGATCTCAAACTTTTATCGCAACCTTGATCTTTCCTTGAACTTCAATCAAAACCCTCAAAATATCTTGCTTTCAGTTAGTATAATGTTGGTTTACTTTGCTGAAGTTTAGAACCACCTTGCAAAGTTTCTCTAACCCATGTCATACCATATGAAGCCTTTTGCAGGGTTTTGTGTGGGTTTCCTGGTCGAGTATTATCACCAGGTCAAGGCATTTGCTGACCCAACACTGACATCTTCGAGATGTGTGTTTCTCCTCAGATGAACACGATGACAATGAACTCCATCATCGTCAAACTTGTCTGGGGACCCATGGCTCTTCTTCAAACTGTCAAGACTACTGCGATGCGGTTCCTGCTGGAACCACCCATGGATGGAGGGTACAGTTGTCTGGTAGCTGTGGGGAGGGTCATTACGCACCGCTGGGAGTGTTCAGTCTCGAACTACAGGTACGTTCATGTCCTGTATTGAGGAGGACAGTGCAAGAAGTACTGTCCAATGTTTGCTGACACTTTCACTTACGGAACAATGTATGCCATCATTGTTCTTAAGGTCAGGCCAACTTGGACTCGACGTGACTGCGTTGAGTCTATCACTGTGTACTGGTTTTCCTTGCCACCAGCTTTCCTTCGACAAACAACATGTATCGTCGTTCCTCAACATAAACTGGGTCCCGTATTGAGCCCAGTGTGGATCAGATTGGCAAACAGCGCTTTTGGCGCCATCTCCTCGTTTCATGATGAAGTTGTTCAATTTCTCAACACAGCATCCATCTGTATGATGCGCCGTCTCTCTACAGATATATGGTTAATGGTTAGCCCAGGCTGAACATGGCTTTATTCACTGCCACAACAACAAACAGTTGTCAGTGGTCACCGGGTTAAGCCTTGCAGTCGCTATGATCTCCGTCAACAACAAACTTGGTCAAGTTTGTTCATTTCTCAAATTAAGTAGCGCTACTGGATATCTTGTTGATTAGTAGGTCGCACAAGCTCATCTAACCGCTTTCTCTTGGCATTCCCTCTATTTCTCAAGATTCTCCTCTGCCACAACAACGCATTTGCACCATGGATGAGTACAAAGATACCGAGAACCACTAACCCCAAGAACATGCCGATGCCGATTGGGGAAAATGCAAGGATCGCTGCAGGACTCAGGGAGACCTCGAAGGTAAGGGGGGCATCAGTTAGGCCACTGCCCACCTGTAGTTTCAGGACGGTGAGGAGGAGGAGGAGGCAGACTGCAGCAACGACTGCCAGGCACGAGCTATGAATGAAGACACTGATGAGAACCTCCCATAGGCGTTGGGTTGAGAAGGCTGTAGAAGGAATGATGAACATATATGTTAGTCAACTGACTAGCAGCAACGGACTTCCGGACCACTTACGGTAGTCTTCGAGGCGGGCACATTGCCTCAGAAAGGCCTGAATGTGACGGTGATGATGACGCCAACGACGAAAAGTGAGAAGGCCCATGACATTAGGCTGATATCTCCACGAGCCTCACTAGTTTGTATCAAACCGGGCCGCATTTATAATGCATCCGCTGTGAACCCACCCGAAGATAGACGTGTAGGTCAAACCGGGCCCACGAAGCACACGGTTGAGATGGCCTCCAGGAGATCCGAGTACGCCTCACACGTGTCCTGTCGACACAAATCATCCATTGTTGTGAAGCGCAAAAGCTTGATGCAAGCGACAGGGTATGAAGATGCCCAGTCCTCGATGCCTTTGTATCCAGTTATTCTCTGCATCAAGGTGGATAACGTGAATTATCGCGCTGAAAACCGCATTTGGCAGGACAACGTACGAGACATGATTCCGTCGCAGCTTCCTCTGTAATTGCGGCAATCACATTCTCGAGCAATTCTCAAGCTGTGATATCTAAAAATTGCAAATGTCATGAGTGGATGTGGATGGGTCCGAATCAAGGGAAAGGAAAGAGTGGGGACGGTTGCAACACACCTGGCTCTCGACATGCATACCGATAGCTGCCTTCCCCCTATGCATGTTCATGAGGCCATCGAGCACATCCAGATTTTTAACAGTAACGGAGTCTGGGACAATACACTTTGCGAGGTTGTTGGTTGTCTCGCGGCGCTGGCGAACATAGTACTTGCTCTGATCGACGTGGGTGAGAGGAGCACACGTACGAGAAAAGATTCCATGGAATCGTACGATTGTTCTGAGAATATTCAACTCTTCCTGGAAGCGCTCACATTTGAGCATTCCCGCGTTGATAGATTCTCGCTACACAATCACGGGTGCACAATGAGTGGGCGAAAATGAGGAACTTACCCGTCGGTCCTGGAATGCTTTCGAAAAACTGGGAATGATGATGAAAAAGACGGCGAAAGCCGTCTTTATCCAGGAGTCTCCCCTTGCTGATTTGGAAGAAGGTTTTGTCAATGAAGGCGCTCTCCGAGTCATTGTTTAGTGAAACAGCATGTGCCTCAGGCTTCTGGGCAGAGCCCTGAGGATCCATCGTGGTCAACCCGGAAGGCATCAAAGAATTATCGTTCGTTTAGATGTGGCCTCGAGATAAGTACATAGTACAGCCTGAGTATGCTAGTATGTACATGGTGTGCATGGGCACCGCATTCGGATTGGCAAACGTGATAAACCAGCAGTGACCGTCGCCCTCAACCTTCAATTATCCATATTCAAGAAGAGAGTGTTCGCGTCAAAGTTACGCTATTCAAGTTACCCTACGTACTCGTACATTGCTTGCACACAGTAGACACCACCCCGACCCCTGCATGGTACGCATCTTGATATTTTATTTGGATCCATGCTTGCCTGAATGTAATCACAGTGCAAACGAGCCATATGACAGATTCCTCGTTCCTTTGCCGCAATTGCAGAGCTCCACTGACTGGGATCACCGCCGCCCCACCTTCTCCTATCCCCCATCTTCTGAGGACAAATAAAGTTCCATCCGATGCTGAAGCTCAGGACATCCGAGCCTCAATCGCCACTGTGCGTTCCGGTATTTCGCAACTGGATGCCGATATCGCACATGCACAACATATCCTAGATCGGCTTAGAACAGAGCGAGAAGCATTGAAGGCATACGTGGATGACCACGCCATGTTCATCTCTCCAGTAAGGCGAGTGCCAGCTGAAATCTGGTCTCAGGTTTTCTTGCATTGTCTGCCTACAAACGTGGAACTTCCAACGTGGTCGACGGATAACATCGTCTTCTCTAGATTAGAAGTGTTTAACCCTCGCAATGCACCCACACTTCTGCTTCGGGTATGTCGTGACTGGACGACCACGGCTCTTTCGTCCCCAAGACTATGGGCTTGGATCGGTCTGTTCTCCCGGCCCTGCTTCCAACCCACACCAACTATTATCCAGACGTGGCTTCGTCGATCACACCAAATTCCTCTTATCGTTGTCCTCCAACCTAACCAGTTTTCCGTTGATGGAATGAATTCCTTTTTTCAGAACCCTGCCATTCAAACAGTACTTGACCAGTCACACCGGTGGCGAGCGGCCAACATCATGTTCCCGTTATTCTTGTTACCAGTGTTTCACTCGTTAAACAATCACTTGCCAGAATTGGAGGAACTCCACCTCCGATTTTACTCAGCTTACCCACCAGATACTCCAGTCTACACAAGTGTAGACGTCTTCCACAGTGCTCCAAAGCTTCGTCGAGTCATAATGTGTGACCCTCCTCCCATCCCCATTTCTAGTATCAAGTTACCATGGACACAATTGACGAATTTCTCATCACGCCATCCTCACAGTATCGCTGGACTTTGCTACGTGTTGAACTTAGCCCCAAACTTGGTTGAGGTCGATTGGCGATCGGGGATCTACGACCCTCGGACTGCAGCATGGAGAATCGATGCCCCACCACCGATGGTGCAACACGTGTGCGTCCGTGACTTCTCCATCCATATCGATGAAAATACACTAGCGTGTACTTTCCTCGATCAAATAACCCTGTCGTCTCTTCGCACATTATCTATAAGTGCATCTGGGGTGTGTTGGTCCATGCCAGAGATCGCGTCATTCATTTCGCAGAATTGCTACTCTCTGGACAGCTTTGAGTTGGACTCTTCGGATATATCAGGACCGCAACTGATTGAATGCATGAAAGCTTTACGATCCATCTCCCATTTGACCCTCTCCATCTGTGTTTCTGTCGCTCTTCCAACCACGCAGTCCAAATTAAATGCTGCCCAAAGGGCCGTCGGAACACTTTTACGAGCCCTTTCCTACACCACAGGGAGGAAAGATCTTGTCTTGCTGCCGAGGTTGAAGACAATTGCGATCCAGTGTCGTATTCCCGTTAGTTGTGAGGTCGGGAGCGAGTTCGTTGATATGGTCGAATCACGTTGGCGAGTTCCAACTCCTTCTCATGGTCGGGACATACCATGCCAACCCGACGTGACGGCCTCACGCATAGACGCCGCGTCGCTCAAGCTTGAATGTAGCCCTGAATTCAATATGGATTCAGCGGACCTTGGTCGTCTACAAACATTAAGAGGTGAAGGTCTACCGGTGCGGGTGTCATTCAGCTATAAACGCTCACTTCTATTTCACATTATTCCTACCTCCTGAGGCTTTGATAGATAACATTGGCGAAATGTAGGTAGATGGCCTCGGAATGCGAGTAGGAAAAACTTTTGGGCCGACACTAGAGGCAAGATTCAACACGTGGTCAACGAGCTAGCCCCAAGGATTTCGCGACCCCTTAACCATAGGATTTGCTTTCTCAGATAGACGGTTGCTTTTCTTTTAGGCAAAGCAAGGCCTGTATTGCACGATTACATACCCAACGGGGAATGTTGGTGTTCCAAATACTATCCAACTGACAGACTGGCAAAACATAACATCTACAATACTAGTGCAAGAATGGATGACTTCCCGTAGGATTTGGAAACCTAGATTATTTTCCAAACCATAAAACGTGGTGCCAGGTCGGAGTGTGAATTGAGAGATCCACGTCGAGATGGGAGTGTGGCCAATGATGTACGGATTCGGCTGGATTTGGGTGAGGTTGACATCGCTTAGCCGTCGGGGATGGAAAAAAGAAAGGGAATTTACAACTGGAAGAGGGAGACCCACATTTGGAAATCAGCAGGGGTCTGGTATGACTAGGCAGATTTGATCAATGATTAACACTCCGCCATCAGTAGATAAGATTTTATCTAGCCTGAATTACAGGGATCTGGTATGACTAGACAGATTTGATCAATAATTAACGCTCTGCAACCAGTAGATAAAATTTGGGCAGGCCTTAAAAGACAGTCAAATAAATATGAAGAGGGGTCAGACACTGATGCTTCAATTAACGGGATTGTGCAGTACAATATTGTCATATCATAGCATACAATTATTCAAGCAAAAGAAATAACTTTAGCTATCATTTCCTCTGAACAACATCCTTCCTAGAGCTTGTAATTTGCTGACCAGATCCTTGGATCCTTGCAGGAAAGGTTCAGGAACTGATGCTTGTACTAACAGAATTGGAATGTATGATTTTTGTATATCCCAACATGCAACTGTTCAAATGGACGAAATGATTTTATCTGTCATTTCCACTTGCTGATAAGATACTCAGCTGCTTGCAGGAGATGTTCAGGAACCGACACTTGCACTGACAGAATTGGAATGTGTTAAGACAATTGCCTCAACTTGAGTTCAAGCACTTCTCTGTTGATATAATTGATCAACAGTCAGTAGTTCTATCTGTTATCAGAGGCCTTCTCGATAACATGTTCTGTCTTACCAACTCAGAGGCTTTCTGAGTGGTTGAGGGCAGTTGTATTCGTTGAGTTGAGAATGTAGATTGCTCAGGTCAAGCTGGAGAGCAAGACCTCTAACTAGTGAGGTTTATATACATGATGAATACCTCTTATCTACTAATGGGAGAAATAGATGCTAATCATATAGAGTCCATGAAGAAGAGATGAATATCAAAGGAAACAAGGTGAAGAAGAGTTGGATGTCCAAAGGAATAACAAGGTAACAGTCCACCAGTGTAGTAAGCATGAATGAATAATGAAAGGAAAAGAAAGAAATGAATATGCTAGTCTGTATGCCATCAGCAAAATCCATAGCAGAATGTATGATTTTTGGATATCCCAACATGCAATTATTCAAATGGAAAAAATGATTTTATCTGGCATTTCCTGTATATCTGATAAAAAATGGCTACTGTGAAACCCCCGGAACATAAAAAGAACAAAAAGGAAGCCAAAATGCATTTTACCTTGTTGACAGCAGGCCTCGGCACATTCAAACTCCCCCCAAATGACTTTATGAATTTTTGTTTCCCCATGAGTTCATCATCAAAGCAGGCTCATTGCATGTTTTTGAGTCTTTTCACAAGGGGATTTCATTGTTAATTACATATATTCTTTCATACTACATACAAAATGAAATCCGAAATACAAAGACTACTTCAGTCCCCGAGAGAGAAAAAATCAGGCTGTAGGTGACATGCCAACCATTAGCACCCAATCCACCCTGTGAGAAAGTGCTCACAGCAGTGGGCATTGGGTGCTGGTTGCTCACTTCCCCTGTTCCCCACCCTGCCCCGTCCCTTGTTTTCATGGCTGAGTCACACTGCACCAGCCTTCCTCCCTACGAGCAGTTGCTCATAGTGGAGGGGTCTGGTGCTGTGGGTGTCCTCATCCCCTCCTCGAGCTGGTCCCCATTGTTGTCCTAGCCCACATTGGTGGTGCTGGTGCTGGTGCTGGTGCTGTTGTTGTTGTTGTTGGTGCTGGTGTTGTCCTCATCCCTCCCTCTCCCCTGCAGGCTGCACCTGCAATCCACCCTATGAGCAGTTGCTTGTAGGCATGGGGGTGGGTGCCATGTTGTCTCTATCGGTTTGGTATACCACCCTAGTTGTGTTGTCCTCTGCTGGGCCAGGTAGTCATCATCAATAGTTAATATCTAGAGATTTTGTTAGTAACAAAACAATGAAATGAAATGAGAAAAAAGCTTACCTATGGCCCAAGAGATGTCAACAAGGTCTCTTGGGCCCTTTTTTGCATTCCTCGTTGTACAGCGCTGTATCTGCTGCCTCTTGTTGTCCCCCTCATCATGCACTGCTGCCGATTTGGTTGTGTGGTTGTTGTTGTATATCTCCATCTCCATCCCTGTCGTCATCGTGTGGTGGCCTCCTTATCGAATTCCTCATCATTGGTGTTTGTCCCCTGATCCCATTGTTGTTGTTGCCTGTCCCCTCATTAATGGTGTCAGTGTCATCCTGTGACATTGTTTTTGTCATCATGGCTCATCTTCTTTTTGTCGTTGCACCCTCCCCATCTTTGCCGTGCCAGTTGCTTGTTCCACCCCATGAGCAGGTGCTCGTAGCGGTGGCATGGGTGTGGATGTGCCATATTGGCACCATCTCATGGTAGATAAAACCTAGAAAAAGCAAATGAAAACATTAGTTAGTTAAAAAGAAAAGAAAAGAGCTTGAAAAATAAATTACCTAGGGCCTGGGCCCCATGTGGTTGGTTTGTGGTGATTGGTGGGGTTAGTTGATGTGGGAGTGGGTGGGAGTGGTGATGGTGGGTGGTTAGTTGCAGATTTCTCCTGACGTCATTGCCGAGCAGCATGCTCACATTCCAACTCTTGAGTCTCAAATGCTTCACATGTTTTTTCTTCAAATGTGGCTGTTTCCCAGAGATGTAGTGACACAGGATAAAATGTCCAGAGTTGCATCTGTGTGCATGCTGAGCTTGGCAAGACTATGCCAGTGGGCTAATTCAAATAAGAGCTTGAGAATGCATGTATATCAGTTTATATCCTGTCTATGATAATGAAAAGGCCGGATAAATGCATCATTACTGATACAAAGCATAGCTATACTATATATCTACAGGTTCTCCAGCAAACATAAGGTCTGAAAGTGATTGTGGAAACAGTTAGTTGAGGCATGAGAAAGGGACTCTATGAAAATTTGGCAAAGTCCACTATTTGTTTACTGCCAACAATCAATAAGTAAAGGAGCATGGTCACGTGGGGGGGGTGGGAGAAGTGTGACAAACTCCGAAGGGGTGGGAAGCGCTGGATTCATGGGAGAGACCATCTTTGGATGGGGGGTCCTGGGAAGATGACTAAGATCCACAAGTATTGGTCAGCATGCCAGCTGCCATCTTTTTCACTTCCATCTTACTCAATTCCCACTCAATTCTCACTCTTTCTTCTGGGCTCTTTTCCAGTGGGGGTGTTGCTGCATTCTTGGGGAATCTTTAGACCAAGGTGAAGCCCTGGCTTCTCTTTTTTCAACAAAAAGAGTGTCTGCCAGTTGCCTTTTTGGACCTCTCTCAGGGCACAGTGTGCAGGGAGATTGTTGCTCCACTATCAACTGCCACTGTTAGCACCAATTTCACAGCTTCCCTTAAGGATTCTCACATTTCTGCTGCTGTAAAAGAGCACCCACTTTTGCTCTTATCTGTCTTTTGCACCCTGGGCCATCATGTATGTACCATTTTGGTTTCTTTTGATGATTATTTGGTTTCTCATGTCCAAATTCAATGTAGGGATGAAACTCCACCCAACACTCCTCGCTGTGTCCAAATGGCTGCACAGCAAAATGAACATGACCAACGGACTTTGGATAGTCCTACTCGCCACTGCACTCCACATCACATTCACACCATGCACATCACCCAGCCACAGTTTCCTTTCCAACAACCCCCCCCTGGAAACAATGATGATCCTTTCCTCGCTCCTCCACCTGCTCCTCAATACAACCATCTACTTGACCATTTGGCCCAGCAGCTGGCTGCTCTCCCACCACTTCCACAGCTTGGGAGAGGCAGAGGCAGGGGAAGAGGCAGGGGAAGAGGGAGAGGCTCTGAGCCCCCTCAGGCTGCTGCTCCAGTGTACAACCACCTTCCTCATCATCTGGCCCAGCAATTGGCTGCTTTGCCACCTCCTCCTCAGCATGGTAGAGCCCTTCCAATTCCTCCACATCCTGCTCCTCTTGCGGCCCAGTATGCTTGCCCTCCAGTTTTTGACCCCCCCATTGGTGCTCCTCAAATCCCTGCCCCTCTGGTTCCTGTGGCCAACATTCCTCCCCCTGTGGCTCCCATTGTTCAAGTTCCTCTAGTTAATCTTGCTGCATGGCATGCTGCTCCTCAGGTGTGTGGAATCATATTAGTATAAAACATGGTGGAGATGTTGACCCATCATAAATGGTATAGCCTGTTCCTCACCCTCCAGTTTTTGACCCCCCTATTGGTGCTCCTCAAATCCCTGCCCCTCCAGTTCCTGTGGCCAACATTCCTCCCCCTGTGGCTCCTGCCATTCAAGTCCCTCCAGTCAATGCCACCAGTTGGGCCTGCTCCTCAGGTGTGTAGAATTATATTAGTATATAACATGGAAGAGATGTTAACCTATCATTATATGTAGCCCATTCCTCTGATTTTCAACCCTCCCAATCATGTTCCACCTGTTCCTGCTCCTGCTGTCCCTCCACAGGTCCCTCCTCCTGTTCCTCTACCTGTAAGCCATGTTTTGGGTGATTTCATTTTTCTCAACTGACTCGATCATTCAAGGTGGCTCAAATCTTGGATCCTGCACTTCTTCTGTTGCCTCCCGCATGTCGGCCATTCAGTCCTG
>QLOK01009172.1:1031-11368 GCA_003313805.1 Tricholoma flavovirens
AGCTGGTCAGGTGCATGCGGTTGAGTTTCCAGTTATTGCAAGAATGGCGAAGGACTACCTTGCGATCCCTGCAACTAGTGTTGCCGTCGAACGGGTTTTCTCCAAATCACGTCACATCTGTGGTAACCTATGAAGCTCGTTGAAGGAGGGGACTATTACCATGGCTCTCCTCACTAAGACTTGGATACGGAGTGGGCTATTTGACATGGAGCCGCCCAAAGAATTACGGCGGAAGCATGGAGAAAATAGCAAAACATAACTATATATATCATGTATATATACTGTTTATTATACATATATAGATAGTTAAACAGTTTATCCAACCGTAACCGTATATATGACCTCTGGTGGGTATACGGTTACTAAACAGTTGGAGCCTTAAAGCTCAGTCATCTCCATTAAATGATCCCTCATGTTTCTTTCTCTGTATAGTGCATATTCTGCAATTTGGCAAGGAGATCCATCTTATACATCCCACCCTTGTTGGCATGGATTGAGATGAGCTTCTTCCACACCTTGTTGGCAGTTTTCTCCCCTTTGATTTGCAAGAAGGTGGATTTGTCAATGGTACAGTATATAATGTCTCAGACAGTCATCTGGTGCTGATCATAGAGATCCTGCTCTTTTTCATGCTTCTCAAGCTCATCGGTCAACAGAACAAGCTGTCCTGGCTTGAAATAGTTGCTGCTGGTTTCTTGGAGCTCTATCGGCTTTTGCACAGTACCCATGATATGCCATTTCAACCCTTTCAAAGTAAGTGTATTGAGAACTCATTCCTGGTATGTTGACCAGTTAGAGCCATCAGGATGTAGTTTCAGAAGGGAGGTGATTTGGGTAGAGAGTGTTTCCAACATGTCTTGAGCGGTAGCAGGGCCCATAACCTGTAGAAGGGTGGAACCAAAAGAGCAACGAGCTGATAGAATAAGACTAACATGAATATAAGTAATGTAATAATGGGACAGTAACATAGGACTTACACCTCAGTGAGTGGGACAATCACTGAGGTGATTGTAACAATGATGACCATTAAGAGAGTCAGGTGGGTGTTACATAATATCCACTTTGGGTTTTGTCAGGGTTGTCTTGATCTACAACACATGGTTGACCCCCCTTGGGGTCAAAAAACTGGACCAAACTGGACCCTTAAACACTACTCCAGACTGCAACTGCTGAATGTGATGCTGAATGTCAAAGCTGCCACCTTAACAGAAACATTATCCCACATGTTCCGAAGAAGACAGGTGCTCTGCTCCATGAGATTTGTGCCAAGATTGTAATTGAGAGGGTTGAATGTAAAAATAATGGTGGTGCCAGAACTGCTATGTACTACCACTGCATTGGCTGTGATGAAAAGTGTGCCAACAACAGCTGAGGTAGAGCTTTGCCTCATGCACTCAAATGCAAGGTAAGTATATCATAACCATTGCATGTTAATCCAAGTACCAACCAACTGTGCCAGCTACTGTGTCATGACTGGCCTACAGACCATCAATCTGCTGATAGATCCACTTGCTGCAGCAAGCTCTGAAAACAAATTTCACATGTTTGTATATACCCAAAATCATTGACCATCACTCACAATCACTCCCTGAACATTTGTGATCAATTTCTGCTGATGTTTGATCAATTTTCAGCTATTTGTGGCATTTTCACAACATTTCAAGCTGCTTTCAGACATTTTCAATGATTTCACACACTTCAAATCATTGTCAGCTACTTCATGACACTCCAAGAACATTATCAACACAATTTCATGAACATCTCAGCTATTTTCAAGCTTTTTGCAGTGTTCTGACCTTTTTTTTTTTTTTTTTTTTTTTTTCGATTTTTTCACACTATTGATATCACTTCTACATGCTCCCAGACACCATCGTGCACATTCTATCACTATTCTGTGCCTAATAGACTTCGATGAGCTTCATTTCAGCCACCGACATGTGCACTGCATCACCTCAAGGCAGTTTGCAATATTTCTTGATATTTTTTAATATTTCTTGATATTTTTCAATATTTTTGCAATCTGTTCAGATACATACAACAAAAGGACAGTCTGTATTTCAATTTATTGTCTCCCACACTCCCTTGACTCATGGTTATTGTTCCATATGGTTTATCAACTCATTGTGGAAGTCCATATATTTTCTTTTGCCTCATGTTTTCTTTGTACTCCATTTCCCCTTTTAGCTTTATTCTTTGGAACTACATAAAACTTGTACTATCTAGATTGAATGAAACAAGAGAAGCATCCCCCATTCATATAGTATTAAAACTTGAGAGCTAGAACTCTCTTCTCATCATTAGTTATGAAGTTTCAATCCAAAAATTCTTCAAATTTCATTGAAACTTGTTTGTCCTCATTCTAGCCTCTCAAAAATATTGTCATCATCTCGCATTTGTCATCATTCACCTCTCAAAATGTCTATCAACCTTTGCATTGCTCGCAATTTTTATACAACAGCTTTTTCAGATCTCAAAAATCCTTGAAAATTGTTTGTACATCATGGAAATCACATCACACACCCTGATATTGCTTTGCATACCTTAATATACCCTCGTATCACTTGTTCCTACCATTGAAACCCATTTCAAACTCTCGAAAATATTGTGAAAACCCTTGAAAACCCTTGAAAACATCCCAAAATAGCATTGCATCAATTTGTCAATCATTTGAAGATCAATGAAAGTTTAGAATGACTTGCAACCTTCCTCTGACTTGTGTTATACTGAACAGAGCCATTTTAGTGTTTTGTTTAGGTTTCTGGGTTGAGTATTATCACCACTATTGATGCTCTCATGGGGCTTTCAGCCAAGAGCATCATGATGGGTCAGACATGTGCTCCAGCTCCCCAACTCAACAAATGCAGGGCAACTGTCAAAAATGTTGAATGTGTCCCAACTTCTTTTACTCCTCTGGTCAAGTCTGAGGGAAGTGCTTCAACAGCCCAACAGACAACTTCGGTTCAGAGCTGGGGACAGAGCAAGATAACAGCTGTTTGTCAAACCCTCATTTATCACCACCTCCTTCAGTTTGTAGTATGTTGTTCTATAGCATTTGCAGTAGTCAATAGTGGTTTTTTTATGAATTTCATTTCAGCATTGTGAGTTTGCCATGGACATCTCAATCTGATTGAACAATGTCAGACTTACTGTCTTTAGATGCCCAGGTTTTTCAGTACCTGATTGATCCTATTTCTTTCCTACTCATCTTGCTTCCTACTGCTGCAAAACTGGTTGTGTATCTTGTTGGGATGACTCACCTCACACTGTCTTTTGATGGGTAGTCAAGCAAAGGGCATAATGAGATCTACACAATAAGCATCACCACACCTGCTTGTTGGTCATTCATTGCTGATGGGCTGGTGCTTACTGGTGTCTCATGCTCTGGTGAAACATTATTTACTCATTTATTGGCTGTGGGTCTTGCAATTCTTTCCATGACCATAACTTGATTTCAACTTCTTTTGATTGCAGTTCATCCTTCACTTTGTGGCAGAATCTTTCTCTATTACCAGACTGGCTTCAGAAATGGGATTGGGAACTTGTTGCCAAAAATTGCAAGATCCTTCTTCTGCAAGACAATTTTTTGGGTCACATTGTCCTGGATGGTCTTCAAAATATTCATGTGAAGAACTTCAAGGTGAATCTCACTGCACATGTTCAACCAATGGATCAGGGCATCATCCAATGCTTCAAGGCTCATTATTGAGCCAGTTTTATTGAGTTTGCCATTGACAAATACAATGCTGGCATAACACTCTCTGAAATATATAATACCAACCAATTACAGGCTGTGCAACTTGCTGATACTGCTTGGCATGGCCCGGGGGTGGATGCAACCACTACCCAGAAATGTTGGTGCAAATCTGGTATTTTGCTGAGCATGCCTCCCCCTACAGCAGTACAGCCAATGATACCAGTCTCATCCCTCATCAATCCCAGTGCCAATCAACAAGATCCAATCACAAATGCCAGGAAACGAGTCCAAAGTGCTCTTGATGATCTGGTCTCAACAGGCACACTTCAACATGACAATAGAATGAATATTGAGGCACTTCTCAACCCTGCTGCTGAGGCTCAGAATTTGGATGAGACAACTGATGAGGAAATTTGCTAGGCTGTTCAGGATGCATGAAAAGCAGAGTACAAGGTGACAGATAGTGGGATTATGATTCTGATGGTGAGGCACCTTGCCCTACGCATCATGAGGTCCTTCAGTCTGTGTCTGTTATAAACAGCTACATTGAGAATCTTGATGATGCTGTTGCTTGAAAAACTGGAGGTGATTTTGGGTTCATTCACATGACAGATACATTTAGATGAGTCTCACAATATGACTTCTACTTATATTAATGAGTATTTTACCCAACAATAGTCCCACTGACCTAGATTCTGATTAGAAACTCTTATTTTGACAACATATAATTTTATTAAAATTTTAATTGAATTTTTTACCTGTTTTATTTTTGTAACCCCCTCAAATCCCCTACACCCTCATAACCCATAACTTTGGCCAGCTCCTGGGGGGTATGGGTTAAGAGGGTGTCAACTGTAGCGTAAGTCTATGCTGTGTGATGCAATTTCCAAATACATCCTGTGACATGAGAGTGACAATGTGAGAATGCCCTGAAGGGCCCAGATGCCAAGCACAAATCAGATTGTGTTGGATTTTCAGTGATTGGTACTAGGTGTTAGCCTCTAGTGGTACAATCTGATGAGCATATACTACTGTAGCTAGGGTTTATATACCATATACAAGCTGAGAACAAGGGCCCAAATAGCAAAGATCACAGTGTAGAACTGGAGTTGGGAAATGGCTTGGCAAAATTTTGGTGCTCATTTGACATACCTAGTATAGTGCATTCAGGAAGCAAGTTGACCATCATGATAGCCTCTGGGGTGGTGGAGGACAGGTTCAGACAATGTCAAACTCAAAAGCTCAATTCTAAGTAGAACAGGAGTAGAACATACTTGAATAGATTCAATAGTATGAAACATGTCCTTCACCTGGAGAGGATGACCTTAGTCTCTCATAGGCAGATGAGAGTAAAGGAAGATAGTCATTGTCTGCTGTGTAACTATACCCAGCTATTTTACTGCTGCACTGGATTATGTAAGTTGCTAAGTAAGTAACCAATACTGATACTGAGTTGCCAATGTGGCTGATTCAAATCCCAACATCTATCAAGCTTTGCATAAGTACCCTTATTCTCCCCCACACTGACATCCAAAAAAGGAAGGTTGTTCACATAGTCAAATAAATAAGTTTTTAACTCCCTCATGCAAAGAGAGATGGCTCTACATAAGTTGGTCAAAAGAAATTAATTAATTAACCTCTCTTGTGGGGAGGGTGTTACACAATTATTCACAACAAAAAACTTCCCCCCTCATGCAAATGTGAGTGGGGGAAGAGCAACAATATTAATGATAACCAAAAAAGAAGAAAGAAAAAACCCCACCCCCATGCAAAATGTGGGGAGGGGGTTGTGATGTGGTTGCTGTTGTCATCCCAATTACCATTGCTGTCCACCCCACAAGCAGATGCTCATGGTGGCAATCCCAGGTGAGGTGGTGGTACCTCATCATCATGTCCCCATCCTCATTTTGTTGTTATTGTCTGTCCTTGCACCCCCATCCACCCTGCAAGCAGTTGCTTGCAACAGTGCCTGGGAATGCTGGGTTGTCCCTCTCATACTGTTGTGGTGCCTGTTCCTGTCCCCATTGTCCCTGGGCTCACTGCTCCCCATCTCCCCTCTGTGAGCAGTGGCTCACAGTGTTAGTGACAGGTGCTGGATCCAGGCTTGGGCTGTTGGGATTTGAATCAGCCACATCATGGCTTGCTGTGCTAGGCAGTGTATGCAGTACAGGCAGTAGTGATGTAACAATGTTCTGGCCTGGCTTGGCCCAAAAGCCCTGGCTTTGGCCTGCTCAAGACTTGGGCCAAGCCAAAGCCACCACTCATGGCTTGGCCTGGCCCAGGCCACAGCTTTTGGCATGTGGAATCATTCTGGACAATAAAGGGTTGGGGGAGTAAAAGGTGGATGTTGTAGGAGGCCCCTAAGAACTGTGGGGAGGATACCACATGTGTGTAACCACAGTATCCTCACTCTCCCACCTGTTGGATGATGTAATCTGACACATGATGGATTATGTAATATGGGTGTCCCCCTTAACAGATGTATAGTATGCATTAAATCCTCTCCTGCTGTCTGGGGTAACAGTGGTCAAGTCTGAGGTCGCATTGAGAAGTCTGGTTACATATAAAATCAACTTGTTGTATTGAACCCAGCAAGACCTGATAGCTCAGTTGGTAGAGCATCTGGTATATGTCCAGTTGGTCCTGGGTTCAATCCCCAGTCTGGTCATCTTTTCTGTCTTAACACCACCCTGTTCTTCAACAACTCCATGCCCTAGAAGCCCCTGCTGCACAGTGATGAGCTATTGCTCATTATCTTGCTCACAGGGGCTACATTTGGGGAGTGGGGTTGTTGAGAAGTAGAGGACTTGAAAGAATGAGTGAACTAAGTTGGTTATTTCTGCAAAGTACTATGTACAAGAATATATATACTACTTTGTGTCATTGCCCACTGTAAACTAAACAACTAAGCGAGAGGCAGTATCTATTTATGGTGGTGTGCTCTGCCATGTTCATCCTTGTTCGGTTGCACTAAGTATAGCATTGGAGTTGCCATATTTGGCTCTGCTGATCAACACTCAACACTCCCCCTCGACTCCTATGCCATTCCTAGCTGTTTAATAAAGTTGTCATGCTTTGGCTTTGGTAGTGGCTTTGTGAATATGTCAGCCAAGTTGTCGTCCATTGTGCAGTACTGAAGTTGCATCTAGTTAGAGATGAGTTTCTTGTGTACAAAATGATGTTGGATGTCAATGTGTTTAGTGCAGCTGTGATTGATCACGTTGTTAGAGTAATTGATGGCTCCCTGGTTATCGATGTTAAGTGTGGTGGGTCCCAGGTATGGGATACCGAGTTTGGCTGTAAGGGTCCATAGCCAGATGACCTGTCATGTGGCTAGGCTCTCAGCCATGTATTCGGCTTCCATCGATGATAGAGCCACCATGGGTTGCTTCTTCGATTGCCAGGAGATCGGGCCATCAGCCATTTGGAAAATGTAGCCAGAAATAGATTTCCGATCATTTACGTTGGTGCCCCAATCGGCATCTGAATAGGTGAGGGGTTCAACTTCTCCCCCTTTATGGTAGATAATCCCTAAGTCATGAGTGCCATTAAGATATCAGAAAACATGTTTGATGGCTGACCAGTGAGCAGGGCTGGGGTTACTCATAAATTGACTGAGTATTTGCACTGTGAATGAGATGTCAGGTCACGTGCTGATTGCCATGTACATAAGTGATCTGATAGTGCTTCGGTATTTGGGGATATCATGGTGTTCATCATCTGGTGTCTTTACTAATTTGATGTTTGGGTCCAGTGGTGTACTGACAGGGTGTGAATCTGCCATTCCAAACTTCTCCAGGACCTTCTTCATGTATTGTGTCTGTTTGATTTTTAGGGTACCTGCCTCCATGTCCCTGTCCAATTCCAATCCTACTATCTGCTTTGCATCCCCCAGATCTGTGATCATGAAGTACTTCCCCAGCTCAGCTTTCATATCTGTGATGGCATCAATATCCAATCCAAGAATAGTCATGTCGTCAATGTGGACCGACGTGATCAACAAATCTTGATCAGTGTGCCTAATATAGACACATTGATCAGAGAATGGCCGCATAAAGTCCATTTTGAGGAAGTTTTGATTAAGCTCCTTGTTCCAGGCCCGTCCTGCCTGTTTCCGCCCATAGAGAGGCCATAAGAGCTGCCATACTCTCCCAGTTCCATTGTCATATTCCGGTGGCTGCATCATAAAGATTACCTCATCCAATGTCCCATTGAGGTACATGCCTACAACATCGACCATGTGGATCATGAGTCCTAATTTCATTGCGAGTGCTATTAATAGCTGGAAGGTTCCCAGCCACATAACTGGTGCAAAGGTTTCCACAAAATCTATTCTGGGGATCTGAGAACATCCTTTTGCCACAAGTCTCACCTTGTGTTTTGTGATTGTCCCAATGTGATCATGTTTGATGTGGTATACCCATTTACTCGTGATTGCCTGCTGGTCTGGTGGTAAGTCAACCAATTTGAATGTACCTCATTTGGTCAACTGGGTTATCTCGGCATCCATCCCCACCTTCCACTTTTCCCAATCTGGTCTACCCTTGGCTTCCTTTACCGAGAGCGGATCATCCTCAAGCGTTGCCCTGATCATGGCATAATCCACCATGATATAGCCAGATTCCTCCACTGCCAGCACTTGGTTTTGCCATTCCTTTGGTCCACAAGAATTTGGGTTATTCAGCAACCTGTAATTTACCAGTGGTTGTGCAGTGATGCAGGTTGATCGTTCCCGAGGTACTGGTAACTTTGATGGGGTTTGATGCGTGATGTGGTTCCTTTTCAGGTGTGTTCTGTGCCTGGATTTCTGCTCCACTCAATGTCTGCTTGTTGTTTGCCTCACTCTCCCCCTCAAGCAGCATAGGGTGAGTAATTTCCACATCATGTGATTTCTCCCCCTCAATTTCAAATACCACATTCTGTGAGGTGAGAATTTGGCAGGTGTTAGTGTCGTAGTACCTGTAGCCCTTTGTACCATCAGCTACACCTACAAAAATGAATTGCCTTGATTTTGGGTTGAGTTTGGAATTTTTCCCATTCTGCTGCAAGACTCAGCAAGTTTTGCCAAATTCCTCCAGATTTGACACATTTGGCTTCTTTCCCCAAAAGACTTCATCAGGAACCTTGTGATCTTTGATCACATGCATTGGGGATCTATTTTTAAGATAAGTGGTGTAAGCAACCACTTCCTTCCAAAGGGAGTAAGGTAGATCATGCTGATGGATCATTGCCTGTGCGTGTTCCACTAGTGTTTGATTTAGTTGTTTGGCAATTCTGTTCTGCAATGGTGAGTGGGGTGTCATAACATCCAATTGAATACCATTATCCAATAAGTATTTCTTAAACTCCTTGCTCAGAAATTCCCCTCCTCCATCCACATGAAGTTTCTTGAGTTTGTGATTAGTTTGTGTCTCGACCAAACTCTTGTACTGTTTGAATTTTGCAAGTGCCTCCAATTTCTGTTTCATAAAATATGTCATCGTGCGCTGTGACTTGCCATCCATGAGTGTGACAAAATACCGATCTCCCCCTGGAGCCTGAGTGCATGCTGGTCCCCATAGATCACTGACTGTGAGATCTCTGATCTCTTTGATCTCAGTTTGGCTATTTTTGGGAAAAGGTTGGACATGCTGCTTGGCAACAATGCATACCTTGCACTGTGCTGCAGGCTCCACTGTCCTATCCACCTCCATTCCCAATACCATCTCTTTATCCTTCAGCATCTTTACCAACCCCATATTCATGTGCCCAAAAATCCTATGCCATTCATCCCACATTCTCCCATGATTGGCAGGGCATGCTTGGTCTTGTTTGGCTATCCCCTTGACGTTCATGTCAAATAGCTGATTTGATATCCATCCTTCCATAATGATCATGCCATTGGGTGCTCAGAATCTGACTCCTGGTGACGAAAATAGAACAGCCACTCCAGCTTTGAGTGCACGTGAGATCAAGATAAAATTGAATGGAGCATCGGGCACATGTACCACATTTTTCAGGGTGATTTTCGAGGTTTTCCCTTCCACAGTAGTCTGTAACTGTATGGTCCCTCATCCTAATCCAGGGGTTTTCCCAAAACTGGAAATCAGATGTCCTGGTGTTGGGGTGTAATCAATAAAAATGACACAGTCCCATGCTATGTGTGAAGTGCATGCTGAGTCAGCCAGCCAAGAATCTGGTGAAACAGCAAGTGCTGTGTCCTCTCCACAAAATGCAAATTGATTGTCGTCTGCTGCTGCATTGGCTTCTGTTGTCTCCTTCTGCTTTCCTCCTGATTTCCCCTTTCCTGATTTAGACTTCTTCATGCACTGCCGACTGATGTGCCCCTTTTCTCCACATCCAAAACAGGTGATGTTGGGATTTACCTTCTTTTTTCCATGCTTTCCTGCCAAGGCCGTATTGTCGGAGTTTCTGAGGCTAAGCTGTCGATCATGTTCCAGGATGCATGCAATAAGCTTCAAGGTGTCCTTTAGATCTGTAGTGTTGATAGATGCAATATAGTTATTCCAGTTTTCGGGTAGCGAGATCAGCAAAATTATACAGAATTCCTCCCCATCAATCTTCTGTCCTAGACTGTGCAGCTCCTCCTGATAGCTGCGCAATGTCCTAATATGTTCTTTGATCAGTGTGTTGTCCTCACATT
>QLOK01009186.1:0-14033 GCA_003313805.1 Tricholoma flavovirens
ATGGGCTTGCTTGATACCAATGAGGTTGCAACCATCAAGATCTAGCTAGGACATAAAAGTAAGCCAAATTTCTTCTTTTATTCTCCTCATACTAATGTCTACAAAGTCTTCAGTGAAGTTGTTGCACTCTTCACTCTGAAGGAATGGGAGGAGATTCCAAAGGAGGAATGTCAGAAATTGATTGAAAGCCTACCTAGAAGACTTGCAGCAGTAGTTAGAGCAAAAGGAGGCTATACCAAGTACTAATTTATAACCAAAACATCAGTGCAACAAAACTGTTACAATGAGTGAGTGAATTAAATGGTTTATTTAACTTGTAAAATGATGTCACATGACCCTGAGACTTTTCAGGGAAGCCTTGTGATATTGAGGTATGCTCCATAATACTTTTAAGAATTCTGAAATTTTATTTACTATTTTACAGACTGATCTATACAAATATGCAAAACACTGTAACAGTTTTGTAAGCTACTGTACTTTTCTGCCCCAATAGGGTTGTTCATGGTAAACATTTTTGGGCCATTTTTGGCTCATTTTTGGCTTCATTTTTAGCTCATTTTCATGTGTTTGGCAGAAGAATGATCAGAATGATCCGAAAAATGAAACGAAAAATGACATAAAAAATGGCTACCATGAACACCCTGGAAAGCAAAAATAACAAAAATGATGCAAAAATGCATTTCACATGGTCCTCGACAGTGCTGGCAAGTGCTCGGCATATTCAAGCTCCCCCTCAAATGACTTAGTAAAATTATTTTCATGGGCTGGTCACTAAATTGGTAGTATCTCCTCATAGTCTTCAAACTTATAGCGTGTGGGAAATATATATATTCCTTTATACTATACTATATACCCCTTTGTACTATGACAAAAATAACTATGAAAAGAAAAGAAGATGAAATAAATGGCCACATACAACAGCATGGCAGGTGGTGCCCTGTCATGGCCCTCCTTACCATGTCTTGGTGGCTCCTCCTGTAGCATTGTGCCACAGCACCCCATATCCACCCTGTGAGCAGTTGCTCACAGCAGTGGTGGGGGGTGCTGTCATCATTGTCAACCCTTGTTGGTCCCCCTCTCCCTGTCATCACCCATACACATGAGCCTTCCTCTCTATGAGCAGTTGCTCATAGTGGAGGGATCTGGTGCCATGGGCATCGTCGTCTCCCCCTTGTCCCTGTCATCATCCTGTTCTGCATTGGCAGTGCTGGTGCTGTTGGCATTGGCATTGATGCTGGCATTGTCCTCATCATCCTCCCCTCCCTCTCTTCCCCCTTCTTGCTCAGCATCGTCATGGAGATGGTGACAGGCCCATTAGCACCTGTTCCACCCTTCGAGCAAGGGCTCACAGTGGTGGGAGGTGGGTGCTGGGCTGCAGTCTCATCCTCATCATCTCTGCATGCCTGGAATTCTAGCCAAGCTGCACCCACAATCAACCCTACAAGCAGTTTCTTGTAGGGCTGGAAGTGGGTGCTGGGTTGATGTTTCACATTGGGGGTATGCATCGTATATCAGTGATGTGGCACCGAGAGGGAGGTTGGCTAGTGTTAACCTGATGTGTCTCCCCTCCATGGGTCTCCCGGTGCCCTTCCCTGTTCTCTGCTGGGCCAGGGAGTTGTTGTTGTCATCAGTAGTTAATATCTAAAAACTTTGTTAGTGACAAAAAAATGAAAAAGAACTTACCTACAGCCCAAGAGTCATTGACATCTCTTGGGCCCTTTTTTGTGTTCCTCATTGTACAGTGCTGGATCTGTCACCTGCACCTTCCATTCTTCTCCCATCCTCATCATCCCCCTCATCGTGTGCTGCTGCCATTTTTGTCATGTCATGTTGTTGTCCATCCCCATCCCCATTGGCATCCTGTGGTGGTTGTCCTTGTTGTCGTGTTGTGGCTCTCCTTGTTGTCATGTTGTGGCTCTCCTTGTTGTCGTGTGGTGGTTGTCCTCCTCCTCATCTTTCTTGTCATCTGTCTTCATCCTGATCCATCATCCACCCCATGAGCAGGTGCTCATAGTGATGGAGTTGTTGTGGGTGTGCTGTCTTGTGGTAAACAACATAGATAAAACCTAGAAAAAGGAAATGAAAAGATCAGTTAGTTGGAAACAACTTGACAAAAAAAACATTACCTAGGGCCCAAATGACCTGTCGTCATTTGGGCCCGATGTGGTTGGTTTGCAGCAGTTGCTGGCATTAGTTGATGTGGGCATGGGCATGGGAGTGGGAGTGGTGACAGCTGGTGGTGACAGAGTTGTGGTGGTGGTGGTAGAGGTGTGAGGGAGGGGGTGTTGTCGTCGGGATTAGGCATTGGAGTGGAGTTTGAAAGAACAATGAAAATGGAACATGAAAATGAAAGGACAATGAAAGCAAAAATGACCATCTTTGCAAAATGGGGGGGTTTACTCCATTTTGCAAAAATGATCATTTTTCAGGTCATTCTTGACTCATTCTGAAGTTCATTTTTGAAAAATGAAAGAAAAATGAAGAGTGAAAATGAGCCAAAAATGGCCCAAAAATGGCTACTGTGAACAACCCTAATGATAACATTTCAATTTTCTTTTTCTGACATGTCAATATTTTGGTACAGGCCAAAGGATGTAATTACTCCACTCTTCTATGTTTTGTCATCACATAGGAAAACACTTAGCATTGTTAGAAATTACTACAGCATGATCATACATCCATGAGAGCACAATTATTTCAATACACTAAACTTCTCCTAGAAAAGTAGTTGATATGATGTACATAAGAAAAAGATGTACAGTGAATGAGTAGTTGGTGAGCAAGCATACTGCAATGGTGGTTGCAAAATGAAAGGAGCCTGAACCAATGCAATGCATCAGGCTCAGTCATGCACATTGTTTTCATGAGGGTGTGGTGAGGGCTGAAATGGCAATGAATTGACTGTGGTCACATGGATGCAGATGGGCAGATGAAAGGGGGTTAATGATGTTGAACACCTATGGGGCTTGTGATGCATAGTTGACTTACTGGGTCACATCAGGAAAATCTGATGTTCACTTATTCTCCTTAATTGTTGCTTAATCACTCCTTATTTACTTACTGCAAAAAATAAGGAGATTTAAGGAAATATTGTGTAAGGAAAATCTCCTTAGAATAAGTAGGGTCCTCTGCTGAATCCGCTTAGTTTCTCCTTATTCACACTGATTTCACTGCTTGACTACTTAGTTTCAGTGCTTAGGGGACTGCATAGTAAGGAATTAAATGGACGTTAATCAGCAACAATTGTAATAAGAAAAACTTATATTGTGCTATAGAAATACATGTCTACATAGCTGTTTCTGCTACTCATTGCAATTTCCCGCTCTCATCATTCCTGCTCCCCCATCATTCCCCATTGCTAGTGCTACCATCCATTGTCACAACTCTGAGTCAGTGCCGTCCCCTTGTTGTCCCCCCTTGTTGCACCACCATCATTCCCATTCCCTCCTTCCTCCCATTGTTGATATCATTCCACCTGTGATCCACCCCACGAGCAGTTGCTCGTGAGGCTGGAGGCAGGTGGTGTGTCATTCACTGTCATGGTTGGGCCTTCCCCATGGTCGTGGAGCTACAGGAGTGCAGTTGTCCACTGTTGTTGTGTGGTGCTGGTGCCGGTGCCGGCATACCTATCATTCATCCTCCTCAGGATGGGCAACTATCACCACCCATCCACCCTGCAAGCAGGTGCTCGCAGCTGTGGAGGGGGTCTTGGTCTTGTTATGCTGTCCTGGGTCCCTGTTGTCATTGACCAGGAGCAAGTCATCCCTCAGCAGGTTTGTGCTACATTGTGCAGTGATTCCTGTGTCGAGGTGGGTAGGGGATCAACTTTGATGTGGCAGGTTTATGGGAGTGTGTTGGTATGTACCCTGCAGGCATCCCCCTCCACAGGTCTCCCAGCATCCCTCTGCACCCTCTTAGTCCCAGTTCATGGCCTCACATCCTGTTTTGATGGGGAGGAGGGGTTTGCACAGCCATCCTTTGGCATGGGTAGTCTCACAGTGGTACCTTTCATTACCAGTAATTTAGACCCTAAATAAACTAGGAATACAATCAGTGAGCTGATAAGAACTAGAAACGAACAAGGAAAACTCACCTAAGGCCCAAATGATGGCTGTGTTGTTTGGGCCTGCGTTGTGTCCGAGATGGCTTATTTATAGCATGGATATGGTATGGGTGTGAGTAAGAAAAGGAGGGAGGCAGTGGTAAGAGGTGTGGAAGTGGTTGTTCTGAAGTGTCTTGGGCTTAGTACGATGTTGGGAGTGGTTGTGGAAGACAAATGATGGGTGTGGCATGTTGATATGGCACGATGATGGTGGCACATGACTGTTTTGGGAAATGCTGAGCAACACCAAGAGGGAACTTGGAGAAATTTTGACAAGTCCCACATCTCTTAGGCAATGATACAGTCCTTACAGCTGTAAGTCCTTAATTTACTTACATGTAACTCTTATACTACTTACTCTATTTTATCTACTTAACTCATCAAAAATTTAAGGAAAAAAATGAACTTATTTTGCTTAATGTCCTTAATCGGGCTCTAAGCGAAATAAGGAAAATAAGTAGGTCCTTGATTTTTCTGATGCAGTGTATGGCTTCCATTCTGTTAATTTGAGTTCAAAGCACTCACCAAATTAACAACCTGCAAAAGCATCATAATTAGTCCCTAAAAGACTTCCCAGAACTCTTGTCACTATGCTTACAGATATTAATGGTGTAGTTTACAAGCTGATCACAAGCCTCACAAAGTTGAAATTTGGGTGCAGACAGTGTGAGCTCATTGATCAGCTGGTTGACCAGAGACACACATATTTGTCTTGCTGGAGGTTAGCCTTCAAGTCATCTTCGGAAAGCCCTCGCTGACCCAGTGAGCTGTGAGCTTTCAGTGAACATCTACAATACATACACCTGCAAATGGGTCTTCCTCCTTGGAATTCTCTTTGCCCAGCTGAATTTAGTTACATATCAACACTGGCAGGGAATGCAAATAAAAACATCACTTACCCATGACTTGTTAGATAGCCAGGTGTTCAACTCAAGGCCTGCATCATGTACTCAGTTGCCACAGAGGATCAAGTCAGTCATTGCAATGCTATAGAGAGCTCATGGCATAAAATAAGCTAATAAGCCCCATTAACCTTCCCAAACACATCCTCATAATATTCATCATCATCTTCAGCATACTTGCCAAATTCTGTTTGTAGTTGACCATGCTATTGAAGCAGATGTTGAGCATGAAACTGCCAGAGAAGGCCCAAATGGTGAGGTGGATGATCCAGTGCTGAGGTTAATACTAAAAGCTAATGCTAGAAAGAAAGAAGTTGCCTGCAAAGTCAAAAAACAGAGGAGGCTCACCATGGGAATGGACTCAAAATGGTTTGATGGTTGACCAACATAGGAAGTGGCCAGTTGCTAATAGGCAGTTGAAGCTGTCTCAGAGTTGTGTGGCAGGAAGAGAGAGAGCCTAGAAGTCTGAAGGAAAATGTTTAAAATTAAAGTAGTTGATTTTTATACCCCATCTGATCAACTACATGGAGTGCTGAGCCCAAGGGCTCCAGGCTGGACATGTTGATGCCACAGCAGCAAGTTACATGCATCATGCATAATGTGTGCAAGATGCATCAAACAAGTATCAAACATTGTTTGTGACAGTTTTCATGCTATGTGACTTTTATATAATGTGCCTCACCCCTTCCCAATGGTCATTGGGAAGGGTTCAATTCCAAATTTACAAGGTAGGCTAAGGGGTTCACATTGTATACAGAGCAAAGGCATGAAGAATAGTCATGGTGTTTGGCATGCAGGGTTGCTTGACACTTGTGCTCAAATCATATGATACTAACAATGTCCTCCCACCTGTTCACATGCTGATACATCCACATCACAGGTAGTACTCAGGACATACACCAGTACTTTTCGCATTGTGCACAACAGGTCTATACAGTAGTCTGATCAACCTCAATCAACCTCAATCAACTTCAATCACATTTTCAAGCAATATCATGCAATATTGAGCCCCTCGAACATCTTTGTTCTGATTTCAAGCACTGGCATGACACTCTCATACCTCATACAACCCCCCCCCCCAAACCTCATTTGATAAGTATCAATCCTGTTACAAACATTTGATTGACCACAAACAGCAATATTGAACCCTCAATATTTTTTGAGCTCTTTTGATTGAGCTTGATCTTCATTGAGCTTCTTTGAGCATCTTCATGATATTTTCCACAAGTCCAGATATACTTATCAATCGATTTATGAGCCCTACAAACATCTTTGAACCTTCCTTTAGTGTTTTAAGGTCTGGTCCAGTTCGGTTTTTTGACCTTACGATGGGTAGACCGTAACCGGAACCGGTCTAGGACCGACCCAGGTATTGGGGGGACCTAACCGGACCGACTAAGACCGTTCTTTTGTGGTTAATTGACCGAAAAAAGACCAGTTAAGACCGGTTTTTTGTCATGAAATTTGTCATACTATATAACCTATATGTATCTCAACAAATATTGCCCGGAACATTTAACCGTTATATTAGAAGATACACATTGTACCTCCCCGGGGTGTGATCCAATTTTTAAGAGATTCCGTCAAGATTTGACTGAGATATGGCCAAAACGAAAGTGCATTGTATTAGTTTGCAGTTTGTGGTTGCAGTTTGCAGTATGTAGTTACAACTTGTCTGGGCTGTTAAATGAATAAAATATACATGGTACAGATGTTTATGTGTGTTATTGTTATGTAATTGATGATGTCTAACTATACCCCACATTTTGTAGCACAAGTTATAAGCAATGTTATTATGATCACAAAAAATAATGGTATTGAAAATGTATTTGGTTATATCTTTCTCAGTTCTTGACCGTTTTGGATGAACCAAGGGTCGAATTCAAGGCAATAAGCAGGGCAATTAGGCAGAATAGCCCACGTGACCAATAACCGGGTAAGACCGGTTTAGACCGGTTTTTTCTGTGGTTAATGATGTTTTTCAAATTTGAAAGACCTTAACCTTAACTGCTAAAGACCAGCCCTTAACCGTAACCGCTGGTCCGGTTAATATCGGTCCGGTTAGGTTCGGTTAACGGTCTTTTTTGGTCCTATAGACCGGACCTTTAAACACTAATTGCGATCTTTATCAATTGACTTCAAACAAGTTCAATTGAACTTCGAATGTACTTCTCACACTTCAGCAGCCATATTCATTATCATAAGACATTTGTACTGCACCACCACACCTTGTGACATCATATGACAAGCTTATCACATGAAGAACAATAGGCAGGATTGTATTTTGAAGGACATGAGAGGATTTTCAAAATATTTCAGACTCCTCAAAGGGAACACATGTATGTACCACATGATATCCTTTCATTTGTCTTGCATTCACATCATTTTATCATTTACCCATCCTATTTAGCCCTATATTACCATTCTCATCCCACCTCATGTTCAATTTCCTTTTTAGTACTATCTTTCATATGTCATATTGACATTGTATTAGGTACTTTTTCAATAAGAATATCATTTGCATTATCATCCCAGTAGTCTGATTCAAGTAATCACACACTTGAGTCCAAGTATTTTGTCTTAGTTTGAAGTTTTGCGAAATCCTCACAATCTTCCTTGATGAATCATCACACCACTATATCAAGCCTCCTGACCCTCATCTCTATGTTGATATTATCATATTCACCTCACTTTTACATTTCTCATTACATTCCCATCATCTCTCCTCTCATCATACTCGTTCCTCATACTCCAATTGATTGAACTTTTATTGCATACTCAATATTTTATCACATTCTCAATATTTCATTGAACTCTCTTTGATATCCCTTGATATTCCTCGCTATTAACCCCCACAACCTTGACCTAGATCTCAATATTCAGTACCACCTTGCTACTTTGCTCTAGCCTGTGCAATACCATCTGAAGCCCTTTTTAGGTGTTTTGTCTGGGTTTCCTGGCCAAGTATTATCAATGCAGCATGTTGTTTTGCCAATTGATACATAGAGGAGTCTCCTGTGGCATGAGTTTGTGCACTTGCTGGAACACAGTGCTTTCCAAAGACTTTGCTGAATCAATTTTGTTAGCATCATGCTGAGGGCCAGGTCAACATTCCATCACTCACATCATCCACCAAGACAACAACTCTCAAATGTGGGCATCAGCAGCTGGGCCAGGTGTATTTTCGAAGAAATCAACAATATGATTGTAAAAGATTGGGTAGCTGAAGCAGCCATCAGTTTCATTCCATGATGTTGCACTGGAGAGGGCAAAGCATAGCTGAGAATTAGGGGAAATCAGATCATTGACCACATTCTGTACACATGTGAAAGGAAGGACCTGGACAGTGATGTATGCAATTGCACAAGGGGTAACAGACTGTACACCTAGAAGGTTAGCAACATTTCCATGCATAGGTGCCTTACAGCCTTTTCTTGCATTCATCTGGGATCGAGGCATTTGATCATCAACATCCTTCTCAGTGCAGATCTCTTCTGCAGAAGTAGGAGAGATAAATTTAAATTTAAATGCCTGGGATTTTTTTTAGCAGAGTGCAAACTTAAGCTAACCTGAGCCATCAATCTCACCTTGACAGGATTGCACTTAGGAGAAAACTGTGTTCAACATCACCCTCACTTGGTGTGGCACCAGGGTAGAGAAAAGCTGGCCAAGAATTGGCTGCTACAAGGAAGTCAGGATTAGTGTATCAAGGTTCAGTCTATAGGACCAAAGACTGAACCAGACTGAACTGTGGTCCATGCTTTGGTTTGGTCCATTTTTCTGAAAAACTGAGTAACCAAAACCACAGTTCAGTTACTGGTTAACTCATTTTGAAAACATTTAAAAACTGTTATAAAACCAGTTTAAACCAGTCTTTTGCATTCAGACTACAGGACAGTAAACTAATGTAAATATTACTAATATTGCCATTATAAAATGAAATGGGATGAGCCTGGGGAAAAATAAGTCATTTGGTGAGGGTTTACATACCTTGTGCCTGTGCACACACCATGTGGTCGTGTTTGTGCACAAATAAAAATAAAAGTGATGCCATTTTCCAAGAATCACGTGTCCATCACTGTGAGATCTGGGTATGTTTCTTTTTAGTTGATTTCTTTCTTTTAAACTAACTAAATGTTTTTCTTCATTTTTAGATTCCAGGATCTTGATAATGACATTGTCCACCCACTGAATGACACACATGAACCCTGTAGGTACCCCATGCAAGCCCTGCACTGCCACTGTGAGCCTCTGCTCACAGGGTGGCAATGGGCCTGTTTCTGGACCATGATGAACACAGCCGACACCTGCACCCTATGCTGCTGCTGTGAGCCTCTGCTCACAGGGTGGCAACAGGCCCTTTCCCATACAATGACAACTACATGAATGGCAAGGACAACAAATGATGGGGATGACAGATGGAGAACAATGGGGACAACAAAGGGGGATGAAGAATGACAAGCATCAGGGATGAGGAACAATGGGGACGATGAATGACAGATGATGAATGACAGAACATTGTTCATTGTTGTTCTGGCCCTAGGTAAGTTTCTTCCTTTCTTTTCTTTTAACTAACTAATGGTTTTCTCTTTGTTCTTAGGTTTAACATATGCTATAATGACACTCAAGGTCCAACCCTGGCACTCTGTCCTGAGCCACCACTGTGAGCCCCTGCTTGCTGGGTGAATGGGAGGGTGCAATGATGGTAAACAACTGGGACAAAAAACAGCCAGGACAACAAATAACAGTGATGACTAACAGTGGGGGAAACTGACAGCGGGGATGGCCAATGACAGTGGCATTTTCATTTTCATTTGTTCATACCCCACCACTGCAAGCACCTGCTTGCAGGGTGTGAATGTAAATAATTTATGTAGACTCAAAAACTGGTAGACTGAACCGATTAGGACCAGTCCTAATCAGTTTGGTCACAGTCTAACTGACTTAGGGTGCTGGTCTAGACCAGTTATGGTCCTGGTTAACCCTCTTAGAGGTTGAAAAACGAACCTTAAAACACTAGTCAGGATGCCTGTTGCAAATTTGCTGGCAAATGCTGTTGAAGGAAATGAGATGTTGGCTAGGTAATGGGGTTATACAGAGCTTTACGGCTGATCTTGCCAGTCATAGTCAACCAGACAAAGAAGCTGACCTGTTATGTCATGCTCGAACCTGTGCACACTCTTGTTGCTTGGTGAGAGTGGAGCAGGTCTTTTGTCATGGTATAGATCGATGAGCCAACTAACAATAGCTGGCTTCAAATTCACTGCATCATCCCCATGCACACCTGCTGCACCATTTCGTAACTTCAAATAACAGCAATCAAGGAACATCCACAAACCAAATGAGTCATGCCATATTTCTATGATGTAAATGCTAAAATCAGTCACATCAAGTTCAGTAAGCTTCTGTGCCAAACCTGTGATATGCTGGGTGAGGAGCAAGTAACCATGATAGGATCTCTCTTCTCTAGATATTACCAATATGTGAACTGTGTCACATGGAAAGAAGTCAACACCTACTCAGTATCATGCAAAATAGGCTCCACTTTGAGAGCCCATCAATGGTCATGTTCATCAACAAGCTCTTGGATGGACTGAAACATAGAAACCAAATAACAGATATCATGGCCTTGCATAACATTGGAGGTGAGATCTCTGTTGCAGAGGTGTCAGGTTTTGCATAGTGTGAGATGTTTGGCAAATTTAATGGCATGTATGCTCTATGTTTTCCTCCTGCATTACATAGGTCTTGAAGCTGCTGCTCCAGGGCAGCAATTTGATGCTTAGCACCAGAATATGTAGCATGGGCATCATCTTTGTTATCCAGCTCTGTGCTTGGACTTGCCATTTTAATGAGTCAAATGATAGCCACCAGTGGTGTTGAACCAGAATTGTCCCTGATGGGAGGTAATATGTTGCAGTACTAGCCTGAGGGCACCAGTCATATAGCCTATCCAGTGAGGCAATGCTAGTGCACCTACCAAGTTGAAAAGCAATTTTACCTACCTGAATCATCAATGCAGGTTGTGTTTGGTGCTTGCATGCTCAAGTTCATTGATAAATGTGCATGCACCTTCAAGTAGCATTGCATGCCAATGCCAGTGAATGTTGCCAAGTGTCATTGCAGTCACAGAGGGTTTTTTCAGAGCTAGGTGATGCATATGCATGATGAGGCAAATGTATTGTACTATGCTGTTGCATACTAACTTGCATGATCTGTATATGCAGCAAGTGCAGGTCAATTTTTATTTAAGACAGAAAGAAGTTTCCAATGTAATCACAGGGCATTGCAACAAAACATGGATTCCTCCTGTAGCAGCCTGAGCCTAAGGGACAGTGCCAACTACAATATATTTGGGTATTATTCCAATGGAAAGCTGTCCCATCTTGCAGCTATCTTCTATGGCCCAGCATGGCAGCCTTTTGATTGCACTCACCTTCCATCTTTCAAAGGCATTGACACAAGAGCATCAAGGTATGGCCCTCCAACCCTCCACCAAACACCATGGCTACCACCAGACTTTGCTCCACATTCACCACCACTCTACTATGGGTACCCATGCCCTCCTTACCTGCCAGGGCCTAAGCACTTCAATCCAAAGGTACTGGCTGCATTGGTTCTAAGGTGGCATTGCCCTCTTGACAGGGTCGCAGAGCTAGGCCCAGCACCTCACATGCTACAGAACTGGCCAGTTGGGGAAGTAGCCTAGAGCCATGAGTCATCAGGAAAATCCAAAAAAAACTTAAACAGGCTTATTCTCGGCTTAGTGTGCTTATTGCTTGTTAAGCACAAATAAGCCAAAAATAAGAAAATGACCTAGCTTGAATAGCTTAATTTGCAACTTAATAAACTTAATCCATGCTTGATTCAACTTAGATTACCAGATTTCATGCTTGGATCACCAAATTTTGAATCCCAAGCCCAAATAAGTAACTATAAGTACTTGCTAAGCACATGTAAGCTAGGTTGTTTGCTTATTTTAAGCTTATTTGTGCTTAGCAACCAATAAGCATCCTAAGCTGAGATTAAGCCTGTTTACGTTTTTTTCAGATTTTCCTGATGGAGTTGCATTAAGCAATGCAGAGGGAATCACTGCTGATATAAATTGCAGTGTGGTGGGTTCTGGTGACATATGTTGTTAATTCTATAAGGTTCAAGTGCAGTGTTATGAGCAATACCCTCTGGCAGGACTTCCACTTCACAGCATGTGAGCACTTGGAGGTCAACCATGCCACAGCCAAGCTTATGTACCATGTATGCAGTGATGGCTACTATGATGGTAAATTGACTAGGATTGATAGTGAAGAGGGGTGGTCAATGGCAGCTAGTGCAGTTTGCAGCACATCAGCAAAATCAAGAGTCTACTTAATTCACTTAATTCACTTATTTGAGAATAAGCAAATTAAGATCATATTTCTCCTTAGAATTTTTCATGTGATAAGCAGATATAAGGAAATACATAAGTAGTCTAAGAAGATAATAAGTACATAAGTAGATTAAGATGTATCAGAACAAGGGGCTGGCAGCTGCAACTACATGGGAATTTTCTGGGTGTTTGTAGCAAGTTGAGGAATGTTATAGTGATGATGCTGTGAATCCATCCCCATGTACTACTAGTAGTACTGTCCCTGTAAGGGCAACTCAGGTAGGTTAAGACACTTAAGCTGTACTAGTATGGGGGATCCAAAGTGAGATTGAGACTTTAGCTAATACAACACTACTCACCTAGATGAGGGATCCAAGAGAGATTACTCTAAGGAACCCCATACTAGGTGGAACTACTTATGTTCCAAGTTCTCAATTTATTGAGAACTTGAATAAGGTTATGTTAGACTGAGGAATAGAGAATGTCTCAAATCCAATAGTGTGGGGATCTCTGAACCCTAGTTACTATATACATCTTATCCTGAGCTTACACTCCCCCATGTGTCCTTGTGGACTCTGCATGGAGTCCACCCATAGGGTACCCCAAAGGGGGATTTGTAAGCAATTCTGTGCAGAGTCCAAGTTGGTCCATGTGGATTCCATGCAGATTGTGACCAAAAACTCAGATTATGAAGAATTCCATGCAAAATCAGCTCATTCCACATGGAATCCTCACCATTCTGTATGGAATCCACACTGACTGTGACCAAAACTTAGATAGACTGTTATTTTTTTCTGAGGAACTTAACATCTTTTTCAAAAAAATGATTTAATTTACCACCCTTGCGCAAGATGTGAGAGGGCAAGTGCTATGTACTATGTAAAATTATTACATCCCCCTCATGCAACGGGGGGCAGCCAACAATATTAATTTAATTTAATTCAATTTAAAAATCCCCTCCCACACAAAATGTGAGGGAGGGGGGAGGAGGAGCTAGGTGGGGTTTGGTGCCATCCCTGGCTGTGCCATTGTCCTTTGTTGCCATTGTTTTAGGTCCTTGTCCTTGTCCTGGTCACCGTTGTTGTCCCCTTGTTCCCCATCATTGTTGGCCCTGTGGTGCACCCCTTCTTCCCCATTGTACCTTGCCTGCTGCTCCCAAGTCCATGTTTCTACCCTGCAAGCAGTTGCTTGCATTGGTGGTTAGGGATGCTGTGGTGGTGGTGGTGCCATCATCTCCTTTCTGTCCCTGTTGTCATCCCCTTGTTGTCTGCCTGTCCCCCCTTGTCGTTCCGTCCTCATTGTTGTTGGCCCCATCATCATCCTCATTGTTGCTGTCCCCTCCCTGTCATCCCTGTCCCCATCCTGGTCCATATTGTCACCCTCCCTGCCCTGCTCCAGCCATCTGTTGTCATCAGCTGCTGGCACCCATGATCCACCCTATGAGCAATGGCTCACAGGGCTGGGGGCAGGTGATGTGTCATCTGTTGTCGTGTCATGTTGCATTCTCATCTGTTGTTACCAACAGAATACAACCTAAATTATAATGAACAGTTAGTTAGTAATATCATAAAACAAGAAAGAAAGAAAAAACTTACTTGGGGCCCAAATGATGATAATCATCATTAGGGGCCAATGTGTTGGCTTGGCTCATTTACAGCTGCTG
>QLOK01009197.1:0-22626 GCA_003313805.1 Tricholoma flavovirens
TTTTTACTCACTCTTACTGTTACTGACCTGCTCTACTTGCTATGTTGTTACAGAACATGTTTTACTCATTTGATTTTTTCTCAATTTTTCACTCAGTAGATTTAATGTTGGAATGGTGCACTTCATATACAGTTTTAGTTTTTCACTCAGCAGATATTTCTTGCATTGTTACTGACCTACTCTACTTGCTATGTTGTTACAGATTTTCCTTACCAACTTCATACATGTTTTACTGACTTGATTGTTTCTCAATTTTTCACTCAGTAGATTTAATGTTGGAATGGTGCACTTCATATACAGTTTTAGTTTTTCGCTCAGCAGATATTGCTTACATTGCGTCAGGCTGTTTTATTACATTGCTTACAGGCTGTCTTACAGACAATGTTACTCAGTTATAATTGTATTTGTTATTGTTACAGATTTTCCTTACCAACTTGATACATGTTTTACTGACTTGAATTTTTCTCAATTTTTCACTCAGTAGATTTAATGTCGGAATGGTGCACTTCATATACAGTTTTAGTTTTTTGCTCAGCAGATATTTCTTACATTGCGTCAGGCTGTTTTCTCACATTGCTTACAGACAATGTTACTCAGTTTCTTACTCAATTGTTATGTAGCTACACTAATATTAGATTTCCACTGGGGCCATGCCCAGGTTTTTGCATTTTGTTCAGCTCACCAGGTTTGCTTAGTCAGGATTTTCGCAGCATGGTAAAGTGAGGATGGTGCAACACACATTGCTTACAGGCTGTCTTATGGACAATGTTACTCAGTTCTTACTCAATAGTGAAATAATTGTATTTGTTATGTAGCTACACTAATATTAGATTGCCACTGGGGCTGTGCCCAGGTTTTTGCATTTTGTTCAGCTCACCGGGTTTGCTTAGTCAGGATTTTCACAGCACAGTAAAGCTGTCTTACAGACTACTCAATAGCGAAATAATTGTATTTGTTATGTAGCTACACCAATATTAGATTGCCACTGGGGCCGTGCCCAGGCTTTTGCATTTTGTTCAACTCACCGGGTTCGCTTAGTCAGCATTTTCGCAGCACAGTAAAGTGCGACACACCCCCACCGCTTAGTCAAATTTTAGTCATCATCCCAAAATGGCACTCTTGGCATCCAAATGCAGCACTCATGTTACCACTCTCCCTTTAGTACTGATCAATTCAGAGTGCATATTACTTTTATAATAAATGTGATTTGAGGCCAGAAAATAACATTAGATAAGCCTATATGTTGTTCTAAAGCCATTTGGTGTTTATTTATTTATGTTTATTATTATTGTATTAGTCATTTATTGATTATTATAATGTCTATCCAGCTCTTAGTAAAAAGATAATTCACAATTTGCCTACATTATAATGCTATAACAGCCCACAAAACTATAGAGACATTACAACTCAACTGGGTAATATTTGTGGCTCACATTATGATATTACTACAAGGACACCTTGTCCAGTGCATTGAATTGCATCTCAAATATGAAAAGGTGAACTTGTTAGTAAGTACTGTTGAGGGGTGCTGTAAAAGTTACAACAAAAAAGTATACATGATGGATGCAAAATACCATTCCAGAACTGTACATCAACATTAAATGGAATGCTAGAAGTTGACTATCAGCATGGACATTGTGAGTAAATAAACCACCTGACCTTCTTATTATGTATCGACACCAATTCCTTAATCCTCCTACTACTGTTGTACTTCTGTCTGATTGAAGGAGGGGAATTGCCTGATACTGCAACTTGCCTTTGTGTTCAATTTTGTGACACTTGAAAATAGCAGTATGCTCGCCCTTTAACATCTGCCTGTATCCAGCCAGCTGATGACAAGTGTCACAGGAAATATAATGCCATTTGGCCTGTGTCGAATTGCAGCCCTACAGAGCAACAGAGCATTGCTGGCATGCATAAGAACTACAGAAGTATTGGTAAGAAGCAAGACACAGACTGATCACTCAAGTGTCTTTTGCAAAGTCTCATTTCTGATAATATGGAAATCAAAAATATGATAATATAGAGCCACCATAATGAGAAGAGGGTCAAGGGCATTGCCCATGAAGCTGAAGCTTGAATTGAAGCTGAAGGCAGTGCTAGAGTAGAAATATCAATGTCGACACTATCAGCTGCAAATTGCATAACAAAAAACCTACATGGCATCTCTGAGTGAGCTGAGATGCCCCCTGGCAAAATAACCACAGCTGCTGAGAAGTAGGATGCTATTTGAGAACTGATGATGTTGCAGGGTTCATAAAATATACTCTAAAATCTGAATCATGGTCAATAAGAGTCTAGATGGTTGTGGTGGTTGTTACAAACCACATTAATCCCCATACACTTCTCAGTCGAAAAATGAAGTAAACCACTGGTGGAATCAGCATGTGTCTGCAGTAATAATACAAAATGGCAAATGGGTGCAGAATGTATAAACACAGTTATTAACCCAACATTCTTGATTAGACAAAATTTCTCATTCTTGTCTGACAGGTCTTTAAATGGATGTACAAGTATGAGGAGTTGGTCTTCCTATATCAAATTGAAGTTTATAAGTCATCAACAAAGGGAGTCTCAAGTTACCTTGCCATGGAAATAGGCCCATACCTGGCCATCAATGGTGGTAGTGGGTGCACAAGAATGGGGTCCTTCATCCAAATACACCATGTAGACAATCAATGGTGATGTATTCATACCTGAATGGGATGGTGCAGTAGCACAAGAGGGGATGGAATACTAAACAGCCATATCAGCAAAACTCATAAGGGTCAGTTGAAAATTACTACCCAAGGGGCAAGTCCTGTAGATTTATAACAGCCAGGGCAAATGAATTGATCTCCATCAAGAAATCCTTCAGGAAGACAGCCTATAAGATCTCCTTTGCTTATGCATGATGCAAAGCTTTGCAAAGAACACATGAGTGTACATAGCCTCACCTTTGACAAAAGGAGCATAACTAGAAGGATAGATTGTCAGTGATTCATCTATGAATAGTGGAAGGTCCCTACATACATTGTTGGCATCTTTTGGTAGTTGTTGCAAAGTGGCAACTGATAGAAAGAATGGTAAGATCATGAACTAGAGATGAGAGACATCTCAAGGCAACTTGGATAACCTCATCGAAGTGGTCAAGGCAGAGGCCAATACCCACAAAGATAGGAATATCACATTCAAATTGTAAAGAGAACAATTCAGTAAATGTCTGAGATATGGTCAAGGCGGCAACCAATACCCACAATGAAGAAGTAATAGAAAGGAATAATGTAAAGAGGAGGTACAGTTAATGAAAGAACTAATTGCATGACATACCATTCACAGTGCAGAGGGGTGGGACTTGAGCAGTGGATCTTGATGTACTTATCAAAGGCATATAAATTTGACTGCAAGAGCTCGAGCATGAAGAGTTCTGTCTGCCAGTTGGGGCACCACCTGAGTGAGTAGCTATTGAATTGTCAAAACTGGGAGCTCAGGCTGGATGAGGAGGTATGGGATTGACAAAACTGGGAGCTTGGGCTGGACAAGGAGGTATGGGATCATCAAAACTGGGAGCTCAGGCTGCAGGCATTGGACAGTTGATGTGTTGACATTAAACGTTGAATGTTGAACGTTGAACCCTGTGAAAAATTGGGTAATCAACTTAAAGGCTTCCAGCCATGTGATGGCATGGCAACAGCCTCAGGCTGTTGAAAAGTTTCAAGAGTCATGGTATCCTAACACATCAATCACCACAATGCAATGGAGTAACATGCTCAATGGCCACTGTGCAACTTGTGGTCTGACTGAGAACTCCACTTGGCTATTGACTCAGAGCAATGGTTTAAGGAACACTTGAACTCACATGGTAAGACCACCATATATCAAATGAGTTCTGAATGAATAACCTTTACTATTTTACTATTCAGGAGAATGGTAAGTACTCTATGAGCAGTAACAGTAAATGCCCCCTAAACCCTAAACCTTCCTGACTTTTTTGGATGAATTGCTAGTAGATTCACCTGCCTGGGAATGTTTGCATCTCAATGCATTCTGGTTTTTATAATTTACCAAAAATTTGATGAGAGATTAAGAAGATTAACTGACATCAATAGTACAACTGGGAATAATTGTCAGTTCAGGTTGGTTCTTCTTGTGTCTTGCTGCTTTGGCAGTATCCTCCTATTCACTGACCTCTAGGTGAGAGAGCGATTGAGCTGGGGGGGTATTTGGTTGAATGTGAAGAAGAGGCTTGAATCAGGGAGGAATTAGCCTATGGTTCCTTCCTGGAAGCACTGGTGGCATAGACCACTCAACATCCTGTGCAGGAGGAGTGTCTTGACAAATGTAAACCTAAAAACATTTACCTTGTAAGAGAAAAACCAGTATCATTTGATATCATGATGTACCAATGGACTCTGAATGATGGTAGGCACAATGTACTGCACCCTAGTAGAAGGATGGCCAGTAGAGCGAGTATGACCTGAGCAACGATGCATGAACAATAAAAAAAGGCCAACAGCTTCTTGCTAGGATGTTGGATAGGATATTGATATTGGCATTATGAGGGACTGAGTTTGCTCCATATGGGTGGTGAGGGTCAGACAAACTTTGCCCTGCTCTCATGATTCATGGAATCCAAAATACTAGAGCTTTCTAGATCATGGACTTATGCCAGATGATGGATGTTTGTAGTTCTGTTCAAAAGTGTGAAGTAATTGATCTATACATTATACAGCATACAGCATGCAGAACTTGAAAGTTATACAGTAGAGTCATATAAAATACAACAAGTAAGAAGTAAGTAAAAGTGCACTCTAGAATAAATTTTAATTGATACATATCAGACATATTTGTCTACCCAACTTGATTGCTTTGCATCTTCAGATAAGTATGAGACAACAGATTGATTATCCTCCAAGTCCAAGTCCAAGTATATGTCACTGGGATTAGCAGGCCCAGCCTGGATGGTAGCAGCCTTGCTAGGCCCAGTCTGGGCAGCAGCAACCTCAAGCAGTGCTTTCCCACAAATCCTCTGACATATGACAGAGGGATTGGTCGAGGCTACGAGTCAGTGCATAACACTGATTTGGTTGGTAGCCATGTCCAGTTTTCGCTGAGCCTCATCTACTCGATGTGTTAACATCTGGACAAATAACATTTAATTGCATAATGGCCACATCTTTTTTGGCATAGGCAGTTCGCTGAGTCACATACACCATTGCCATAGCATGGTGGTTATGGTGTTCACTACACTGGAGGTGAAAATTGCATGAGATTTATATATTATTTGGTAAAAGGGTTCACTACATTGGCTTACCAAGGATGTATACCCTGAGCTCAAGGGTTGCAATTGGATTGATGTGGCAGTGGACATGGAGAAGAGAGCCTTGAAGTTCAATGGAGACAGGCTAGTAGGTTAGAGATTAGAGAGATTATAATGGTGTTTCATTATATGATGGTTCACTGCTATTACTACTGCTTAGATGCTGGAGACAAGAAGGTTAGTTATTGTTGGATGGGGATGGCATTCTGAAAACCCCCCACCAGCTATACACAGTGGCCAGTTCAATTGGTCCAATGTAAAACTGCAAGTAAAACCAAAAATGCAACTGCCTGTGTGAAACAGTTCAAGTTCAATATACTGATGTGGTGATTATACTGATGCGATGATGTGACGTGGTGGCCACATGGTGGTTTTTGTTTGTCCTGTCTATACATGGATGGTTTAATTTTGACCTGCATTGCTGAGTGGTGAGCACTGAATGTTGTTGATATTCATGGTGGTTTAATTTTGACCAGGGTTGCTGTTGCTGATCAACAATCTGCCACCTGTCAGATCTCAGATTCCGACAGAATAATTGGAGAGCAGGACAAGATTCAAAGATTCAATATGGAAGGATATGTAGAAGGGTGAGTCATCATCCAGCATTATCTGGCTCGGAGATCATCCATGATCTGATGCTCCCCTCAATCTGCTAGGAAAGGCATACCAGTTTCTGTTGATTGTTTTCCAGTGATTTAGGTGGCCTGAGGCAGCCACATATATACATAGCTTCCATGTACCTGTGAGGACCTTTGGAACCCAGTGTTTCTGATTAGGGACCATGCCCTGTATTTACTACTACTATGATGGGTTGATGATGCGCTAAATGCTAAACTGACTGCAATTACATGACTACTACTAGGATGCTTGGGTAAGTCATTCAATCATTCAATGGCTCACTGCATCACGAGACAGAAGCTATACTACTTAGTAATGCAAAGTAAATGGACCCTAATTTTCATAACTACCAGGGAAGGCGGAGGAGCCAGCTTGCTGAGTTGGATCAGACTCTGGCTGATGGCTCACACAGTGGCCAGTGGTAGCCTGAGCCTGAGTGTTGCCGATGCAGCTACACTTCTTCTGCATCTTGTGGTGCCTTTCAGATAGAGAGCAGCCTCACTGGTCACTACCCCTGCAAGACCGCTTCTGACCTACATTTTGCCCAACCCAGGTCAATTTTTCTTTCATCTGATCCTGCTTCATGATCCTGATATCCCCTTGAATCCCCTCAGCAGGCACCAGAAACCAATATCTAGGTTTCTCTCCTGGCAATAAGAGTACCAGCACTGGACTGTCTCCAAGAGAGCTACCAGCCAGCCATTATGTATGAGTAGGATTACTCAGAGTTGATATTGCGAGCCTCATACCTCAGACCCATCTTTATCACCTGAGAATTTGCCATCAAAATGAGTGTGCAGGTGCTCGGCTGATGTCAGTGTTTGAATCTCAATGATGTACCACTCGGAGTTCTAATTTACACTTCAAATTCCACACACTAGCTAGCCACAATTATTCAAAGTCAGCTGAATATCCCACCATGCGGATATTTCCCACAACACAATGCTGCACGTGCATACACTTGTTTGATTGTCAGCTATGCCCAAGATCAGCCGCTCACACTGTCCCCATCTCATTTACCTTCCATCTAGCTGTATCACATTTATGTAAGTCTCATTTTCCTTGCAGATTGTATGAGTAAGTGATGCACAAAGTTGACAGCACACCACATCACACTCAAAATCTTGCAGAACATGTGGCTAGAATGTGCCATTGATACAGGTGTTGGGAAAGTTGTGTTGAAATTTCAAGTTGTCCACATGTGGAGATTTGGTCAATAGCAGGTCCTCACTCCTCAGCCCTTCTCGGCAACAAGATCAACAATGGAGGCAGTTGTACCTACTGAAATCACTGCAGAACTCAGATCCTTTCAAGTTCGAATCTCATGTTGGGAAATAACAAGATCTGTTCAAAGTGTGTTCATTCCCATTTAACTCTTGATTAATATCATCTGTCCATATTGCTGAGGCTTTGATTCTTGTGTAGTGCCAAAAAAGCTGCGAGTGAGCATTTGGCACATACACTAGAGCTGTATCCTCTGGTGCTGACTCACTTTGCCATCACTGCTAATACCGAAGTACTAGTGAGTACTTGCTATGCAGAGCTGATGGCTATAGCTGCTATCAGAGAAGGGACTGGCAAAGTCTGCATACTATTGCATAGTAATACATCTCACTAACATCACACAATTTCCAGGTCATGCAGAATGAACTTGGGAAGATTGTTGAGTGAGTCGCCTTTCATTTACCATGCTACCAATGGCCTTTGCTGAGAAACTGATTGGAATCCAGCCTTGTCACACCCATGCTTGCTGACATGCATCCACAGGTTCAATACACTGCTTGTCAATGTGTGTACAATTTTACAGTTTGCTGGTATACGACAATGCCTGATTTTGTTTCACAATGATAGGGGACAGCTCTGTACCGATCTTGAGGTACATATATCCTGCCACAATGTTTGTGCAAGTTCTAACCTATAACTAGGAAATTATACAAGTGAAATATTACCAACAGCTGTTTGTAGTCCTTATACCAACACTTGAGGACCCTGAACCAAGGTAACATCTTCTCTGTTCATCAAATTCTGCTGTTGACTTATCACTTTTCATGAAAATTCAGAGTTCACTCCTATGCTGCTGCTGTGCTAATTAACTTTTGCGAGGGTGTTGCCATACCTGGACCCCATCATTGAACATTTGCTGAAACTGCTCAATGCTGCTGGTGATCCCACCATGGACCGATGCTATGTGCAAGAACAACTTGAAGCAATCACAACTCTTGCTATGGTTGCCGACACTAGCAAAGCTATGTTTGCAAAGGTTAGTCAGGTAACTGTTTGGCATAGAGCAAGATAAGGCTGATGGTAAATTCTCATAAGCATTATTTGTCTATCATGCCTCTAAATAAAATGGAGGACTCATTCATGCCAGGCTTTAGCCCTGGCCCCATTGGACAAGTTTTTTCCAATGCAATGTCAATGTATCCCATCAACCGTCAACATCAACAACTTCTTCTTGGAACTGGAATCAAGGATCAACAGGCACCTGAGTAACATGCAGTGGGCTGGTGGAAATGAGATCAAAGGTATTGTGATGTGGGCAAATCTCGATCTCTTGAAAATGGGATGCATTATCTGAGGTTGGTCAGATTTCAAGTGCTTGAACAGAGTGTTGGCTTATCTCTCTGCACACAGTTTTCTACCCTGTTCCAAGGATTCCTCCATGATATCATAGACTTTGAACTGTGTTCCATAGGTCTTTTTAATAGGCCCATGAAGATCACTGTTGTGACTATTATCCTCCTAGGTTCCCTACATGGCTTGTTCCACCACGGGAGGTGTATTAAGTCTGGATCTGTACATACTATGATTCAACAATGGAACTCCTGGTGAATGTATGGTAATGGAGGTACGTCCTGCTCGCTAGGGTAGCACCCAAATACTTATATTCTCTCCAGAACAGTTCAACTATGATCCACACAGCCCTCAACTACAACACTTATCCTTGCACATGATTTGTGAATGAATTTGGGTCAGTCATATTGCCTCATGATGACCTGGTGTACTGACTGATCTCTCCAGCCCAGCTTCCACCCTCAATGCCATCATTCGACAGCTGGGAAGAAGTCCTCACCTCTTCCGATGATTTCTTGTTTGATTTGACCGTCATCATTTCAAGAGACCACCATCCACCTGCTGGTGATCTCACCTTCCCAGTCCCCCAGGCACCAGAGGGCCAAGCCCAAATGACAGTGGTTGGCTTTGGCTTCCTAGTCCTTCCACAAAGGATTCTAATGGCAAAGGATTTCAACTGTTAAATGGCTATCACCACTTGAGGTTGCTGAGCAATGTTGATCAGAATGCATTGTGAATGGGCAATGTGTCCGAGTGGCAGTAGATCTGAATCCTGGCTGAGTCCGAGTTTGCTCAATAGCCGAGCGGAGTTCTCTTTGAGTCTCTGCTCTCACTGGCAGTCAGATGTCACAGTACTACCTACCTACTAGTCATTCTCCATTCTTAACCTCCCCTCTAGTATACAGTATACACTAATCAAGCTGCATCTATTCTGTGGTGCACAGGATTTTCCTGTGATAAATTTGTGCTATTCTTATCTATAGATAGCCAAACCATCTCTGACACTTCGTACAGGCTAACTTAGTAATTGCTAACATAACAAGATGCTTCTTCTGGCTAGGGTGAGAGTTCTTTTGCTCTAGATTGAGTTATGACTTATTATTCAAGGGAGCACTTTGAGTTTGCATCTCATGATTCTGGCACAGGCAAGTGTAAGATCTACAAACCTCCTCAATTGTAATGAGTATCATGTTTTCTTCAGCTTGCTCTACTCTACCTATGCATAACTTATCATCCAGGAATCGGTCCAGAGGTTCATGGAGGATCTAGTTGCCCTTTCTCATTTTGGCAGTGGCAGATATATGTAGCATATTGAATTTCTTGCAGGCTTCATGTATGCTTCTTCTATTACTTTTCATGGCACAGTCCATTTTGACGACATGCTATGCATTAGACTATGTCATATGTCAACCATATTTTCCAATCTTCAGTTGTTGTGTTGCATTGGGAACACTCATTTGGATGGGCAGGAGGAGACGCCTTTAAGCAAGGGTATTTTCACTCACTTGTGTACCTGTGGTACTGATTTGGATGCAGAACTGTCTATATGCTATCAATGCCATCCAGTGACAGGAATGCACCTCCATCTGCTACCTTGGTCAAACCTGCTTCAATATCATTTCAGACCACTTCATTGGTGTGGGGAAGAGAACAAGTGAGACGAAGTTGTCATAACTGATTTGTTCACATTGTGTTATCCTTGAAGCTTATTTTATACAGCTGCACTACAAATATTCAATATTGACACCAAGCAAAAAGCCAAGTCACATACAAACAATGAGGACATCGCTTTTTGGAATGGGTCTTGCATGGTCACCAATTCATCTGTGTTACCATTGGTCCATCACTCTCACTAGCACACAAATAATCAACTATCAACTACCTCAACTACTGTGTCACACCTGATGAAAAATGGTTTGTTCTCATCAGGGCATCAGTCAACCAATTGAAGGACATGCAGCATTGTCTGAGGTCAAGCAAGATGATGGATATTAATCCCCAATAAATCTGTTTATGTTTGCTGTATGCACGGTGCCAAGGCATGGTTTTTCTCTCCATTTACCACAAAGACCTTCTTGAACTTCATGTGTGCTAGCTCCATGTCATCAAGATATGACCCACCCTTTGCTAAGAAAGGTGTTGATGCCTCCTGAGGCTACCAACGACTTCCCTGTTACCATGCAGGTGTCTAAGAAACACAGCATTGTCTATCTGGTGATGAAGTATGGAGAAGGGGTCAAGTTCTCAGTGTGAAGGTTGATGAGCAAACCTACAATTCTCTATTCTCCATACATTTTAGACACTCAACAACAACACTGACCTTGTGTTCAAGCTGGCCAGCCATGCTAACCTTCCTGGTGCTGACAACCTCTATCAAGCAGTACCAACATTGATTGAGTCATTCAAGCAATCTCCTACCCCCTGGTGGGCTTTCTCCCATCCTCCAATATTTCGGCATCCTCTTGGAGAAAGGTGAATTAAATCATCTTGAATCCCTGGAACTTGTGTGCCTGTCACGCTCCGATCTTCTGACATCGCAAAATCCATGGGATGACCATGGTAATACCAATAGGAAGGATCACGAGGATTAGTAAACTGAAATAGTAATCAGGTACTACAAGTCCAACTCAGGAAAAATAGGAGAGAACACTGTGGAATATTCTAGGCTTCGGGCAACCCACGTAATCCCCGAGTTATCTTACTCATCTATTAGTAATAGTCATTGTAGACTCTACTAGATTATTGTAGAAACATTTGTACTTAGTATATAAGCTCACACATTAGGTCGAGCTATTCAGTTTGAAATCTGATTAGTTAAGCACTACTTGGAATCTTCATCCTCACTTGCCGTCTAGTATGGAAACCCGGCACATAACCCACACATTGGCATTCAAGTCCAGTAAATCAGAGACAACCCTAATCAAGAGGAAAGGCGCAACTTCTTATAAATTGAAGCCAAGTCTCATTTGTCCCCCTTCAGAAAACCTGCATGTTTTCCAATTCCTCCCTCACAATAAGCACAACCTTAACAGTATATTCAAACTACATTTCCCTTGATTACTTTGTTTCGACAAACCTCTATGGCCACCCAAACCCAAACCACTCGAAATTCCCCATGTGCTGGGCTAACTGCCCAACCACGATCCTCTTTGACCCCTGCAAGATGCGGTACCACCTTCGGTACCTCCACACGTGTAATATCAGCATTTCGACCCATAGGCTCTGGTGCAGAATCTATCAGCAGTCAAAACACACCAAGACAGTGCAATAACCATGCAGCACCTGAGGTACCAGAAGACATTGACAGAACTAACAATGCTTCTGAAGCCTCACCATTAGATTATGTTGAAGGGTCCCAAGATTTCCCTGATGACCCTCCTGACCCAGAGAATGGTGATGGAGGAGACAACAGAGACCCTGATGACCCCAGCAACAATGAACCAGACAATGACCAACAAACTCCCAACAAGAACGAAAGGTTTCTTCAGGTCATGTCTGACCTCGCAGTTGGCATTCAGACACTCCGCCAGCTGCAATCCACCCCCAAGCCTGATAAAGTCAAGGTGCGCGAACCTGACACTTTTGATGGCTCTGACCCGCACAAATTGTGTGACTTCCTCATCTCATGTAACCTCCATTTCCGCGATCAACCCCATGTGTTCTCCTCAGATGAGAAAAGAATTCTCTTCGTGCTCTCCTACCTCAAGGGAGCAGCAATCAATTGGTTCAAACCTGGATTAATGGACCTGACTGATAATGCACATTGGATGTGGGACTTCCCCGCACTCATCAATGAACTTGAAGCCAACTTCAGCCCCCACGACCCCATAGGCAATGCTGAGAAAGCCCTCACTGAACTATCAATGAAGGAACACTCACGCATCATCAAGTACAATGTCGAGTTTTGGAAACTCTCCTCCAAACTCAATTGGAATGAATCTGCACTTAGTGTGTGCTACTTCCGCGGACTTCCGCTATGGCTACAAACAGAAATCCTTCGTGGTGGTAAACCCACCAAACTCGCCAATTTATGTTTAAAGGCACAAAACGCTGATGAAATCTATTGGATGATGAAGGATGAAGCCAGTCACAAGTCAAAGCCTTCCAACAAGAAGGACAACAAACCCTCGAGCTCAAACTCAAACAGTGCCAAACCTGCCAATGAAGCCTCAGGAAATGCTTCAAAACCTGAGCCCACCAATAAGCCAAAGAACTCAAAAGAGAGATTCCTCAAAGGTAGGAAAAAATGGGAAACTTACCACCAAAGAATGGGAACATCAAATGAAGGAAGGCCTTTGCCTCTATTGTGGAGAAAAGGGCCATGTAGCGCAAGACTGTCCCAAGTCCAAGACAGCCAAGGCCCATGCTGCCACAGTTGAAGAATCCAAGTCGGATTCCGTGGACTCAAAAAAATAGTCAGCAACCCTCATGATCAAGCTACATGGGCTGAGGGTTGCATTGACCTTGACCATGTAGCAAAATTTGTTCAACTTAATGCAGCTGCTCTTTCTGATCCAGATTCCCTCTACGTCACCTTGACCATCCCCTCATTTTCACTCCTTGTTCATACCCTCATAGACTCCGGTTCCTCTCACTGCTTCATAGACAAGACCTTCGCCAACAACCATAATATCCCCATATTCACAGTTCCACCTGTGGGACTCCGTCTGTTTGATGGAACCTGCAACTCCATTATCACCCAAGCAGCGGAAATCCTGATACTTTTCCCGACTGGTGTTACACTAGTCCTCAAGTTTTTTGTCACTTTGCTCGACTCTTCCTGTTCAGCGGTTCTTGGATATGATTGGCTAAAACATTACAATCTGTTGATTGACTGGTTTACAGGCCATATCGCTTTCTGTTCTGCTAATCATAGAGGTCCAGCTCCCCAGACATCTCCCGGAGAAGCAGCTTCGCTGCCTGATCCATCTGAACCCCTCCTCAACCAGAAACCTGCACTAAACCTGACCCTTGACCCTTCTACTCCCAGTTCCTCTCCACCACAAATCTCCTTGATCAATGCTCCTGCCTACATGCAAGCTACCAATTTACAAGGATCCTTAGTTTTCCAGCTATCTCTAACTCAGAAATCTGCATATGGAAAGGCCACACATACCGCGCCTACCGTGGATCTCTCCAGTGTTCCGGAAGAATACCATGAGTTTGCTGACATCTTCAGCAAGAAGGCTGATACCCTTCCTCCCCATCATTCCTATGACCTGAAGCTTGAAATGGAAGAAGGCACTTCGCCTCCTCCTGGATGTATGTACTCCTTGTCCCCCTCAGAATTGGAGGCACTTCATGCTTTCATTGACAAGAACCCAAACAATGGCTTCATACGACCCTCGAAATCCCCCCATGGAGCATCCATACTCTTTGTCAAGAAAAAGAGTGGAGAATTACGGCTTTGCATGGATTACCGCAGCCTCAACCAACTCACCAAAAAGGACAGATACCCACTTCCCTTACTATCCAACCTTCTTGATGCCCCAAAAAAGGCCCACATATACACCAAAATTGATTTGCGCCACACTTATCATCTAGTACGCATTGCCGATGGAGAAGAATGGAAAACCACCTTCCGTACCTGTTACGGATCCTATGAATGGTTGGTTGTACCATTTGGTCTTACAAACACACCAGCAACTTTTCAATGATTCATGAATGACATCTTTCACAACCTCCTGGACATTTGCATCATCATTTACCTTGATGACATCCTAATCTACTCTAATGACATGTCCCAGCATCAAAAGCATGTCAAAGAAGTACTTCACAGATTACGTGCAAACAGCCTCTACGTGGGTGCACAGAAATGTGAATTCCACAAAGACACTGTGGAATACCTTGGATTTATCCTTTTGCCCGAGGGTTTGCTTATGGCCCAAGATAAGGTCCAGTCCATTATGGATTGGCCTGAACCCCGCAAGGTAAAAGACATTCAGTTGTTCCTAGGGTTTTGCAATTTTTACTGCTGCTTTATCCACAGATATTCCGAGATTACCATACCACTGACCTGGCCAACCCGCAAACATGCACCCTGGAATTTTAGTGAAGATTGTCAAACCGCTTTCAATTGTCTGAAAGAGGAATTCACCCATGCCCCTATACTCACTCATTGGGTCCCAGATTCTCATATGGTCATCAAAAGTGACACCTCGGACTACGCCCTCACCGCTATCCTTTCCATCTCTACTTCTGATGGAGACATCCACCCTGTTGCATTCCATTCATGTTCCTTCAATGCTGCAGAACTGAACTATGACACTCATGACAAGGAATTATTAGCCATCTTTGAAGCATTCAAGCATTGGCGCCAATACCTCGAAGGCAGCGCAATTCCCATCAACGTGGTTACTGACCACAAAAACCTGGAATATGTCACTACCATGAAGTTACTCACTTGACGCCAAGCCCACTGGTCTGAATACCTTTTTCAATTCAGTATGGTTATTCGCTTCTGTCCTGGGAAGCTAGGAGCAAAACCTGACGCTCTAACTAGACAATGGGATGTCTACCGCAAAGGGGGAAATAGTGACTTCACCATGGCAAATCCAAGCAACATGCGCCCTATATTCACCAATGAGCAACTTATTTTGCCACACCAATCCTTCATACTGCAGTGATTATGGATATTGAACAACTCCATAACACCATCTGAGAATCTTACTCCCTTGACCCCATTTCTGCCGTGCACTTCCCACACACTTCTGATCCCAAGTGGACCATTGATAGCAGTGGTTTACTATGTCGTAATGACCACATCTACATTCCTGATGCTAATGACCTTCGACTCAAGATCCTGCAGTACAAACATGATCACATTCTGTCAGGACACCTTGGACAGAACAAGACACTCCAACCAGTATGACGAGACTATGTATGGCCAAACCTTCGAACATTTGTCCAACATTTCTGCAACTCATGCACAACTTGCAAATGCTGCAAGGTATCTTCATTCCCACTGTGGATAAAATCACCACTCCCCAACTCACGAAGTTATTCATGATCCATGTATTCTCAAAGCACAGAGTTCCTGCGCATGTTATGTGTGACCGTGGATCAGAATTTGTTTCCACTTTTTCTGTTCTCTAGGACAAGCCCTGGACATGAAGATTCACTTCACCTCAGGCTATCACCCAGAAGGAGATGGGCAAACCGAACATCTCAATCAGACCTTGGAGCAATACCTATAGATATTCTGCAATTATCAGCAGGATAATTGGTCTGAGCTTCTGCCCCTAGCTGAGTTCACATACAACAATGCTCCAAGCGCTACCATGGGTGTTTCACTCTTCTACGCCAACAAAGGATACCACCCGAACATCACAGCATCTCCTGAACAAGAAATTGCATCACAATGTGCCCACAAATATGTCATGGACCTAGATGAACTCCACACTGAACTCCACACCCAGATGTCTGCAGTGCAAAAACGCTACCAAGAACCTGCAGATTGCTGATGGCAACCCGCACCCAACTTTACCATTGGTCAAAAAGTCTTCATTAATGCTGACCACATTCGTACCACAAGACCATCCAGGAAACTCGCTGAGGAATACCTTGGCCCATTTGAAATTATAGCTCAACCTGGTACCCACTTGTTCACACTACAGTTACCTGCGCATATGTGCGCTATACACCCCATCTTCCATGTTTCCCAACTGGAACCAGAAGTCCTGAACCAAATCCCAAATCAAGTGCAACCTGCATCCCCTCCTGTCATAATCGATAATGAACTTGAGTATGAGATAGCCGAAATCTTGGACTCGAAAATCGACAACTGCAGGAAATGTAAACTCCTGTACTTCATTCGCTGGACAGGTTATGAAGGCACCAATGAAGAAAACTCCTGGTTACCAGCTACGGAACTTGACCATGCCCAGGAACTTATCTCTGACTTCCATGCACATTACCCATGCAAACCCGGTCCCTTACCTCTCTAAAGTTTCACTTTGTCTCAATTATACTCTTATGATTTTTTTTAGAAACAGATAGTTTAATTATTTACACAAACAATTTTCTGTACTTTTCTACAGTATGGAGGACCCGCATTTTACCCACTGCCTACTCTGCAGCCACTTCACCTCCCCCCTCTGTAACCTCTCCCTCTGCTGGACTACCCTTCTTCCTGTCTTCCAACCCCTCGATCTGAGTTTGGAGGAATTCCCAGAATTCCTGGTTTTCCTCCTCCAGCTCCTTGATCTCCTCCTCAATCTCGCCGTCCCTCCACAAATTGAACCATTGGTCATCGAGACCATGGTACATGATCTCGTCGACCTCATCAGCTGCGCCCTCCCGCAGCACACCCTCAATCCTCTCCAGCCTCATGTTCACCCCTTCCAACTCCGTCCCCATCTTCTCAATCCCCACCACCAACCTCTCAAACAACTTCATCCCATCCCCACCCAGAGTGGGAAACCTGCTCAACCCCACAGCCAACTCGCTCCACATCGCCTCGCACTTCTGCTTGACTTTGTGGCAGGACTTACAAGTCCTACCCCGCACCCCTGCAACCTGCACGCAGTCCACTTCTTGGAGATTACATCTAGAAAAGCCATTAGAAGTAGCAAACAAGAAAAAGAAAAGGCCACGCACTTGCGGCAGGACACTGCTGCCACCTCTTCCTCTTTGACCTCCTCAGCTGACTTACATTTTTTGGAAGCAGGTGCCTCGTCGTTCCCATCTGTCATATCTGCTCAATGCTTAGCAGCTTTTTTAGCAGCCTTCTGTGCTGCTTCCGCCGCCACTGCTGCCTTTTCAGCTTTCTTAGCCTCTGCCAACTCTGCCAACTTCTTCTTTTTCTCCTCACGCTCCTGTTTCCGTCTTGCCTCTGCAGCCTCCTCCTCCTCCATGGCGGCCAATTCAGCCTCGAGGTCCACGGTGGTCTTGTGTGAACTGGATGATTTGTTGGTAGTGGCTGGCATAGGAACAGACGATGGATAGACACTGGAAGATGATGGTTGGGAATAAAATCAAGAAATTACTGAATCAAGACATTGAATGATCACATGCCTCGAAGGCTCAACACTAAGGGGGAAATACTGTCACGCTCCGATCTTCTGACATTTCAAAACCCATGGGATGACCATGGTAATACCAATAGGAAGGATCACAAGGATTAGTAAACTGAAATAGTAATCAGGTACTACAAGTCTAACTCAGGAAAAATAGGAGAGAACACTGTGGAATATTCTAGGCTTTGGGCAACTGGCATAATACATAATCCCCAAGTTATCTTACTCATCTATTAGTAATAGTCATTGTAGACTCTACTAGATTATTGTAGAAACATTTGTACTTAGTATATAAGCTCACACATTAGGTCGAGCTATTCAGTTTGAAATCTGATTAGTTAAGCACTACTTGGAATCTTCATCCTCACTTGCCATCTAGTATGGAAACCCGGCGCATAACCCACACATTGGCATTCAAGTCCAGTAAATCAGAGACAACCCTAATCAAGAGGAAAGGCGCAACTTCTTATAAGTTGAAGCCAAGTCTCATTTGTCCCCCTTCAGAAAACCCATGCATTTTCCGATTCCTCCCTCGCAATAAGCACGACCTTAACACAGCCCCAGTTTGTCAGGTGCACATGCCAGTATTGGACATATGTACATCATATGCACACTGTGTACAGTCCAAAGTCCAAAGTTGTACTACACAGTACACACACATGCCACATGCATGTCAATATAAGAACTGGCTTCCTCCTCTTCATCTGATCTGATTCACTGTCACATTCACTCACCATAAGCTTGGCCTTGTGGCATGAACCATGGGTCCATGACTCCTCATGATCCACTGATGACACGTTTTTTAACAGGAGGAGCAGAAATTTGACAGGGAAAAACTCTCTTCTCCTGTCATCTTTCCTCCATTTCCAATACTGTTTACATATGCCATATACTTGACCTTCAACACATAAATGGTTGGAGCCTTGGTATACCCCATTTGACATCACAAACATTACAAGCAGTCACACTCTCAAGGTTCTTGGCATCACATTCAGATCTCATTTGTATTTATACATTCCTCTGTCCAATCCTGTCTATTATATATTTTAGTCTGAAGAACAATAGCTTCTGAACAATCTTTTACCTGAAAGTTAAGCATTCTGATGCCACTATATGTATGTTATTAATGTGTATTTCAACGGGTGACTGTGACATGACTCCATCAAGTCAGGCTCCTGCCTCAATGTGATGTGACACTCGCACTTAGATAATTTTAATCAACTTCACAAGTTCAACAAGCCCAGTTCAGAGACTCTTCAATCCCACTTGTTGAAACTTTAGTATTCTGTCTGGTTTCTCCTTTACAGATATTTGCAGTGCTGAAGGTGCAGGTGGAAACTTTAGTATTAGTATCCCTGGTTTCTCATTTGTGGTACTGAAGGTGCAGATGATCTTCAAGTTTTCTTCTGGGCAATGTACTGAAATTTTTGAAATGATCTACTACTTCATGGATCCAGAACACTTGTTGTGATCTGGTAGACTGTGATACAGAAGTTTTGTCTAACCTTGGTTGCATTGAAACTGGTAGTATCCCCACTATATGCCAAGTGCAATATCTCCATGCAGCCGATTCTCATTGTCGCAACACTTCTTCTGGCAATCATGAGCACATATGCATGTTCTCATCCATGTCAATTCTCATCCTCATTTCAGCAAGGCCTCACCCAACATCAACAGCAATGTCCAATATACAGGACTGCCCAGACACATCAAATGGAACAGCAGAGAGCATGGGAGATGGATAAAAGACCTATTTCCAAATTAGAATCTTGCAAGGAGAGGATGGAGGTGACACAGCTGCCCTTCACTTTGTGATGAACAGCTCATTTCCTCTCCTTATAGAACCAAGTGCAATCCAACATACTAGACATCACTGTTGGAAATCCCTCCAATGTTGAGGATGTTAATGCTTTGACTTTGAGTTCAACTTTACATCCCACTGACCCCATGATGCCACCACCTCCTCTTCCCAATGACTTCATCATGACTAGGAGTGGGAGAGTGGCTAGTCACTGTCCAAAGTGGTGTAGAGATGTCCTACCAGCAAGACCTCCTGTTGTCATTGAATGCATCCCCTCTATGCCAAACCCTATTTGTTGAGTAACACTTCATGTTCGAGATTTTATGTGTACTGTAGCTAATGCCTTCTGCCTTTTATGCGAGTATCATCATCACCCATCATATGATCCAGATCAACTGCTTATGCCTGTGGACTTGGCAAATTTCAATGCCAGTGACAATTCCATGACATCCACCACTTCAGTTCATACTCCTCACAACAGCCATCCGCTGCCCCCTTGGCCATTCAAGAACATGTCAAAATTTCTACTTATGAATTGGGCTAATTCAGGCAGTAGCCAAAAGACCAAAGCGGAACTTACCAGACTTGGACAAGAGGTTCTATCCTCCCCTGACTTCAAAGTGGAAGACCTTGGATTATTTGATGTTCATCAAGAGAATAAGTGTATGGGAAGCTTTTGCTGCGATGGAATCAGAAACCCCCTTTTCCTGGGACAGGTGGTGTGAGGCTAAAGTGGATATACAGATTCCTGTGGCCTCCAGAGCAAAGAAGCCACCACCTCCAAGTTGGACATTCTCTATTCCAGGTTTTCACCATTATTCATTGGTGGAGGTGATTAAGGCAGCATGGAGTGAAAGCATGGCCAAATGATTCCACCTCTCACCCTTCTCAAACAAATACATGTTGACCCCCAAACAAAGGCTGAGACTTGTGTGTACAATGAGGCTTACACCAGTGATGTCTGGATTGAGGCTCACAATAACCTTCAAAAACAGCCTAATGAGCCTGGTTGTCAATTAGAGAAGGTCATTGCCAGTCTCATGTTCTGGTCTAATTCAACCCATCTCACTAGCTTCAGTACCACTAAAGCTTGGCCACTCTACTTGTATTTTGGCAACCTGTCAAAGTATGTCAGGGCTCAACCCAACTCTGGTGCTTGCCACCATGTTGCGTATATCCCCTATGTAAATGTTTTGGACTTGTCTGTGGTTCTTCCCATTGCTCATGAAGATTCACAGATTCCTGATAGTATTGATGAAATCCTTGTGGAAATTGCTCCAAAAACTCAGAGAGCTGTGCTCAAAGCACATTGCCACTGTGAGTTGATGCATGAAATATGGTGTATACTCTTGGATGATGATTTTTTATATGCATATCAGCACGGCATCACCATACTATGTGCAGACAGAGTACAATGATGTGTTTATCCTCAAATTTTCACGTATTTGGCTGACTATCCTGAGAAGTAAGACATTATGATGAATCATTTACATATATGAATTACAATCCCACAGAGTATTACTAGCTACCACACGAAACCATGGTGATTGCACATGTCCACATTGCACCATTCCTTGAAAAGAGTTCAACAAACTAGGACAACAATGTGATATGAAGGCATGCATAAGCTGAGCACACTCATATCACAGTGATCTTGTGCAACAAGCCTGACAATGCATCTATAAATCAGGCTGTTCTGTGATTGCTGCTGGGGTTGAGCGAATGTTCAAGCCACTATCATTAGTGCCAACAATGGTAAGAACAGTCACCAGCTACCAGTTAGTAGAGCATAGCTTTGCCTGACTGAGTGCAATTATCAGAACACTATTGCAGAGAAGCTTGGCATATTCAGATTTAATCCACATTGCATGTTGGTGGTTGACATGATGCATGAATTTGAACTAGGTGTTTGGAGAGCTACATTCATCCATATCATTTGAGTGCTGCACACTGCTGTCCCAAATGGCCAAGCTGTCACTGAATTAAATAAACGGTAATTACAACAGTCTCCTTTCTTTTATTCTTTGCCTTGTTGATGACATCTACAGACTTTGTGAAATTCCCACATTTGGGTTGCATACTATTTGGTGCTTCTCAGACAATGTGTCCATGATGAGAAAATTTGCTGCATGGGATTTTGAAGATCTGCTTCAGGTTGTCTCCATCCACACTTAGTCATTTCTCTCTCTCTTGAAACTTAATCTGTGCAAACTCCCAGAATATGATACCTGCCATGCATTGGCTAAGCTCAGAATGCACACAGAACATACCCTAGATTGCTTGACTCAAGCCACCATTGCCATTGGCCAGGAGTTACAATCAGGATGGACAATGGAATTTAATCCAGTTGAATTACCACAGGAGACAGCCACTCATGAACATGGCAAAAGCAAGAAAAATGTTGAGCAAGAGAGGACTCGATAGAGTAAACAAACTTCGTTAAAATAATCAACTATGTACATAGAACTTTTATACTAAACATTGCGAGCATTGCTCAGTAAGCTAATCGGTAAACTATGATCGGTATTATAAATAAATGTGGCTATGTATCACTGCCACGTTCGGTAGTCGGTGTCAGTGCCGCCTGATACGTACTCCCGTTCTCAACACTCCCCCTTGACACCTATGCCATTCCTAAGCGTTTAACAAAGTCCTCATGTTTCGGCTTTGGTAATGCTTTGGTAAGCAAGTCGGCTAAGTTGTCGTCCGTTGCGCAGTACTGAATATCCACCTCATGAGAGATGATCTTCTCATGCACGAAGTGATGTTGGATATCAATATGTTTAGTACGGCCGTGATTTATGGCATTGTGGGAATAAGTGATCGCGCCTTGGTTGTCTACCTTGAGGATAGTGGGTCCAGAGTAGGGAATGCCGAGTTCGGCAGTAAGGGTCCATAGCCAGATCACTTGCTGTGTTACTAGACTCTCTGCCATGTATTCAGCTTCCATGGATGATAATGTGATCATTGGTTGCTTCTTTGATTGCCAAGAAATCGGTCTGCCAGCCATTTGGAAAACATATCCAGAAATAGATTTCCGATCATTGACGTTTGATCCCCAATCAGCATCCGAATAAGCGAGGGGTTCGACTTCTCCCCCTTGCCTGTAAATAATCCCAAGTTCCCGTGTACCGTTAAGATACCGGAAAACATGTTTGATGGCAGTCCAATGAGCAGGTCTGGGGTTGCTCATAGACTGACTAAGTGTTTGAACTGCAAATGATATGTTGGGTCGCGTTCCAATTGCTGCATACATAAGCGATCTGATTGCGCTGCGATAGTCAGGAATATCATGATGCTCGTCATCAGGTGTTCTG